>JANAVB010033016.1:8239049-8269049 GCA_029216955.1 Iris pallida | reverse complement strand
TGTCATTCCTGGATTTCTTGGGATACTGGTACTTGCTTAATCTTGATTCTCGTACTTGTATTAATGCCGATTCCTGAAGAGGACTTGCTCCCCTCTTTGGGAATCCCGCGTCATGACGTGCTATGTCCGGATCCGTATACTATTCGAGGAATGGAGAATATTATAGATAGTGTGATCAATGCCCACCTTGAGTTACTACTTGTATCATAGCTATACCCTCACCTCATGATGGGTATAGCCTGACCTGTGCTACTACTTGCTCCATAGCTTACCATCCCGGCCGGGCCGAGTCCACGTACTTGTAGCCGGTCGGCTGGGAGCCTGATTCTTGACCCATACCGATCATATTAGGCTATAATATTCGAGGCATATTTTATATTTACTTTTCTTGTCATATATCCTGTTCTGTTCTATATTCAGTACTTTTTCACCATGCATGATATACAGTTACTCACATGCTCTACATGCCTTTATATTGTACCTTGATTGGAGACTAAGTTCTGCTCGGGAGAAGAGTTACAACTCCGGTCCTTGTTTGGTTTAAGGGTTGTAACTCGGCATCCGAATGGTTCCCAAGTCTTCATATATCTTTGTCTCGTAGTTCATTATACTGTCTCTTATGGAACTTGTCAATTCACATGGAACTGCTGTTAGTGTTTGTACTTGCTTATTTTCCTGACAGGATACCGTTATGATATATTACAGATGATTCTGATGCGGACTGCTCGACCTATTATGGGCTCGAGTTAGATGGAGTAGTCTTGGATCGTGGTCTTATAGTAGAGCCACTAGATTTTGTACTTCCAGAGTAGTGTAGGTTAGCTAGGTTTGACTGGACTGCGATCCGGCTAGCTTATCAGACTGTAGTTTCTATATTCTATTTTGATACCCTGTGATGTTGTATATATCTGGGCTTGTATTGGACTCTGCACTTATTTACTCTTCATCTATCATATGTCTTTCCTTCTGAGCTATCTACCTTAGTTTTATTCTGTGATTGAGACTGTATTGTTATGTCACCTCCATTCGGAGAGTATATACTGTACAGGTACATTTTAACTGTTAGTTGTAGTATTTACAGACATTATATACAGCGTTCTACCGCCGATTCTGCGGCATAGGCTGGACGTACCCACGTGCTCGTGCCCCTCATAAGGGTACAGGTCGTGACACATTTTTGTGGTGGCCCACGCAGGTCCAGTGTCGCAATTAGTGCGATCTCGTAATGGTGCTCGACTTAGAGTACTAATTACGAGCCTGCAATTAGGACGTAGGACCTAGGACATGATAGGAGTTTCTCAATCACACCTAGAAAATTTCTGATCTTTTGATTATCATGATTATTCACCTTGTATTAAATTAACTGTCCTTCTTTGATAATATACTCATGTGCCATATTGATCTCTTTGTTTCAATTTGTCTCCAGGATGACGAAGACGCACCCGCAGGCCACTGGATCGAGTAGCTTGCCTGAGAGATCTGATCAGGTAGAGGAGGAGGTTCATGAGACTGCCTCCAGTGATTCTACTATTCTGGAGACCCAGGCAGTTGCACAGGGAGGTCTACCACCTCCACCCCAGAGGGTTACGGCCGTTGTTCTAGAGATACTGTCGCCACCACCACCGGTACCGACGGATATGCATCATATGTTCCTTCTCCTTCAGCAGATGATAGAGACATAGCGGGCCTAGGCAGAGGCGTCGCAGCGCCAGTCGGAGGTGTCACACCGACAGATCGAGATATTGAGGTAGAGTATGGAGAACTCGCATCAGCTTGCCCTGGCAGCAGTAGAGAGAGTGGCATCGGGTACGGTGCAGGGCCCTACTGGCCAGCAGCCGTACCAGCAGCAGTCCAGGCCGGGGACAGTATTGGACTTCAGGAAGATGAGCTCCAGGGACTTCACAGGTACGGAGGGCATCCTCTATGCAGATGATTGCCTAGAGGATGTGCAGCAGAGCATGGAGCTGGCAGAGCTTCCTAGAGCACTTTGGGTTTCGACCGCAGCCAGCCGATTCTTCGACATTATGCTGACATAGTACCGTACGGATCCTCGTACGTCGGTGAGAGGGCTGACTTGGAAGAACTTCCGGAGGCTCTTCAAGGAGAAGTTCTTTCCGGACGTGGCTCTTACAGCATTGGAGGGCCAGTTCGTGGGTCTAGTACAGGGGAACTCGTCGGTGGACGAGTATGCAGCTGAGTTCTTCCGCCTTAGCAGGTTCGCTCCCGACATGATCCAGGATGAGGGGCAGAAGGCTCGTAAGTTCCGCAGGGGACTTATTCATGCAGTGCGCACCCGCACCTCGGGTCGCCGTGACGCGACGTTCGATCAGATATTAATGGACGCGCAGATTGCAGAGGAGGACTTCGGCCTCAAGCCGAAGAGGAGCGGAGATACTATGGAGGCGAGTTCCAGTGTAGGACCGGCCAAGCGCCCTCATATTCAGCAGCAGCAGTAGAGGCCGTTTCAACAGCAGCCTCTGTTATAGATTCAGCAGGCACCGATGCGTGCCCAGCAGCATCAGGGTCAGGGCCAGAGGCAAACCCAGCAGTGTGCTTTCTGCGGAAAGACGGGGCACACCAGAGACGTATGCTGGAGGAGGTTAGGCGCTTGCCTATTCTGCGGAGGGACCGACCACCAGCTGAAGGGTTGCCCTGCTCGGGCAGCCAAGGGAGGCCAGGACAGGGTGCAGCCGGCTAGAGGACCAGCGGTTCAACATAGGGGTCCTCCACTCCAGACCCAGCAGCAGCGTTTTGTCCAGCACCAGAGGGGAGCACCCGCGGGCAGGGTGTTCGCTTTGGCAGCAGAGGAGGAGGCGGAGCCCGTGGGAGATGTTGTTGCAGGTCATGTTCTCCTAGATTCTTTCCCTGCTTTTGCCTTATTTGATTCTGGGGCGACCCATAGTTTTGTGTCTGTTTATTTTACTCTGAGACACAATATCATTGCTGAATATATAGGTAGGACTTGCAAGATTATGACCGGGGAAGATATTATTCTGGTTAATAATATTTGTAAGGGACGGAGAGTCACTCTGAGAGGCCGGAACTTGAGTACGTGTTTGCTCGTAATGCCCCTACCGAGGTACAATATGGTACTCGGTATAGATTGGTTGAGCATGCACCATGCTAGCATTGATTGTAGAGGAGACAAAGTTCTTTTTAGGATGCCGGGTGAGCCAGAGATCGAGTTTGCTCGAGGAGCAGTGGAGCCGGAGGCTGGATTCTGTGGAGCTTTGTTGGCGGGACAGGATTTGCCACATCCGTTGATTGCTGAGTTCTCGGATGTCTTTCCCGAGGAGTTGTCGGGGATGCCGCCAGACAGGGACATTGAGTTCTCCATAGACTTGGTGTCGGGTGCCGAGCCCATCTCGCAGCATGTCTATAGGGTAAACAACAGTGAGTTGATAGAGCTGAAGAAGCAAGTCGATGAGCTGCAGGACAAGGGGTTCATCAGATCCAGTTCTTCGTCCTGGAGAGCGCCAGTCCTGTTCGTGCCAAAGAAGAACGGTACGTCCTGCATGTGTATTAATTACCGGGCGCTCAACAACCTCACTATCAAGAATAGGTACCCTTTGCCGAGGATCGACGACTTATTCGATCAGCTGAATGGGGCAAAGGTCGTTTCGAAGATAGATTTAAGGTCCGGTTATCACCAGCTGAAGGTGAGGCGGGATGACATTCCCAAGATGGCATTTCGGACTCGGTACGGCCAGTACGAGTTTACAGTGATACTATTTGGGTTGACCAATGCTCCCGCGGTGTTCATGAACTTGATGAACAAGGTATTCCATCAGTAACTTGACAAGTTCGTGGTGGTCTTCATAGACGATATCCTGATCTATTCGAAGACGCAGGAGGAGCATGAGGAGCACTTGAGAGTTGTGTTAGAGACTCTGAGGAGGGAGCAACTCTACGGGAAGCTTTCGAAGTGTGAGTTCTTCTTAGACCAGGTGGAGTTCCTAGGTCATGTTGTGACCGAGCACGGGATTTCAGTAGACCAGAGGAAGATTTCGGCAGTAGAGTCTTGGTCTACGCCCAGTTCATTTGCCGAGGTTCGGAGCTTTCTGGGTTTGGCTGGCTATTACCGAAAGTTCGTTCAGGACTTCTCGCGGATTACAGAGCCGATGACTAGACTCACCAGGAAGGACGTAGAGTTCGTCTGGACTGATGAGTGTCAGGCTGCATTCGATGAGCTGAAGAGGAGGTTGACTTCAGCTCCGATCCTGACTTTGCCATCTGGGTCAGAAGGGTTCTCGATCTTCAGCGATACTTCCGGGAAGGGTTTAGGGTGTGTTCTTCAGCAGCACGGGAAGGTGATTGCCTATGCATCCAGGCAGTTGCGTCCTCATGAGAAGAACTATCCTACTCATGATCTGGAGTTGGCCGCGGTTATTTTTGCTTTGAAGTTATGGAAGCATTACCTGTACGGAGAGCAAGTTGAGATCTTCACAGATCACAAGAGCTTGAAGTACGTGTTCACTCAGAAGGAGTTGAACATGCGGCAGAGGCGGTGGTTAGAGCTGATAAAGGACTTCGATATATCCTTGTAGTACCATCCGGGGAAGGCCAACGTAGTTGCAAATCCCTTGAACAGGTATCCAGTTGCTATGTTCTTGACGATAGATCGTCACTTGTTGGCCGACCTGGATAGTTTGGGTATCGAGGTCATCATTCCGGGCGTGGAGATCCAGATGTAGGGTTTGCAGATTCAGTCTGAGCTGATGGATAGAGTCAGGTCAGCGCAGTATGATGATGTTGCCCTGAGGAGCATCAGGGAGCAGGTGAGGATGGACTTGCTTGACGATTTCTCTTTAGCCGAAGACGGGTCGTTGCGGCACGGTACTAGGCTATGCGTTCTGCGTAGAGAGCTTCGGGAGGAGGTTCTTCAGGAGGCGCATCGCTCTCAGTATTCTATGCATCCTAGAGCCAACAAGATGTATAGGGACCTGAGAGAGCACGTATGGTGGTACGGCATGAAGCGCGAGGTAGCTCAGTTTGTATCTCGTTGTCTTATGTGTCAGCAGGTGAAGGCCGAGAGGCAGAGACCAGGTGGATTGCTACAGCCGCCACCCATTCCCGAGTGGAAATAGAAGCACATCACCATGGACTTTGTATCTGGACTTCCACGGTCGCCAGGAGGGAAGGACGCGGTTTGGGTCATAGTTGATAGATTGACCAAATCGGCCCACTTTTTGCCTTTCAAAGTGGGTTTGTCTACGGAGAGGCTGGCTGAGCTGTATGTTCGTCAGATCGTAAGATTGTACGAAGTTCCGATGAGCATAGTTTCAGATCGGGATAGCCGATTCACTTCCCACTTCTGGAGGAGTTTGTAGGCTAGCTTGGGCACCTCGCTCAAGTTTAGTACTGCTTATCATCCTCAGACAGACGGGCAGTCGGAGAGGACCATCCAGACTTTGGAGGATATGCTTCGCATATGTGTGCTAGATCTCGGGGGTTCTTGGAAGGACCATCTTCACCTGGTAGAGTTTGCTTACAACAACATCTACCAGGCCAGTATAGAGATATCACCATTTGAGGCTCTATATGGACGGAGATGTCGTACTCCCTTGTCTTGGGACGATGTTGGCGAGCGGGCGCTTCTTGGGCCGGAGATGGTTGTGGATGCGGCCGAGAAGGTCAGATTGATTAGAGACAGACTTCGGGTGGCTCAGGATAGGCAGCGACATTGGGACGATAGTCACCGGAGACCGTTAGAGTTCGAGGTTAGTTTCAGTTCTTGTCATGTTTGTTGTGATTGTTTGTTAGTTGTGTGTTGAGTTTTTGTCTTGTGTCTAGGTTGGTGATATGGTATTTCTGAGGATATACGTGGCACTATTCGCTTTGGCGGCGGTAGGAAGCTCAGTCTGCGCTACATCGGACCTTTTACCATCTTAGAGAGGATCGGTACAGTAGCCTACCGACTGGACTTGCCTACCAGGCTCGAGGGAGTGCACAACGTATTTCATGTATCTCAGCTGAGGTGGTACGTAGCAGATCCTAGCCACGTATTGGACCATTCAGCGACACAGGTGGGACCTACTCTCAGCTATCCAGAACAGCCGGTGGAGATTCTGGATCGCAGGGAGAAGGTGCTCCGGAACCAGGTCATATCCTTGGTTCGGGTTGCGTGGAGACATCACTCTCCAGGTGAGTCTACCTGGGAGAGGGAGGACGACATACGGGAGCGTTTCCCTTAACTTTTCGCGCCCTGAGGTATAAATTTATTTCCTTTAATTCTGTTTGTGATTTTCTGTGCTTGTTGTCTTCAATTTCGAGGACGAAATTTTTTTAAGGTGGATAGACTTGTCACCCTCACTTTTCCCAGTTAGGGGTAAAATAGTAATTTTCCATTTTATAATATTTTTGGGAATTTTATTTCATGAATATTATTATTTAATTATTATAGGAGTCGGGTTCGAATTTCATCGCATTCCGAGTTAATTCGGGACCCCGGTGAATTTTGACTTGAGCTGTAATTAACATGTTAGCTAACCATGGCCCACCACACTAAACTTTAGGGTTTAAGAGTTTGGACTAGTCCCCCATGAGTAATTTAGTTTAATTATGATTTTTATTTATTTTTAGCAACTTCCTAAACCTAATTTGGATTTTATTTAACATTAGGCTTAGGGAGGGGCAAACTTGTAATTACAAGTGCCCCTCACCCACACCCATGCCATGCCTTGGCCGGCCATGACTAGCCCCCCCTCTTTCTTCTCCACTAAGCAACTCTCTCTCTCTCTCTTTCAAATTCATTTTCTTTCCAAAGCTTTCTTCCTCCAACCATTTCCTTTAGGTATGTTCTTAATTTCTAATCTATTTCTCTTTGCATTTAGTTCATTCACAATAAATGAAGAGGAGAAGATTCTCTACCATTTGCCCACAAATTTGTAGGTTTTTCCTAGAAAATAGGTTAATGATTTATTAGGGTTTAATCCTTTTTGAAAGGTATATATATATATATATATATATATATATATATATATATATATATATATATATATATATATATATATATATAATTTTTTGATTTTTCGATGGCAGCATCTCTTTCCCCCGAGCACCTCCCCCCCTCCTTCGGCCGGCCTAGGCCGGCCGCCCCTTTCCTCAGCCCCTCAGTTTCTCGCCGGCCCTCCTCGGTGGTCCCCCTCGATGTCGCCCCCCTGGCCCCCAGAGTCGCGGGATTGGCTCCGTCTTTTCATCCCCGTCGCCCTCCAGTCCCGCTCTCCTCCTCCTCCTCCACCTCTGCTCTCCCCTCCGCCGCCGGCCGTTCTTCCCACCGCGCAGCCCGGAGGTCGCCTCCCCGCTTCGGCTCTTCAGGGCGACTTCCTAAGCCCCTCGCTGAGCTCGCTTGACGCCCCCCCCGACTCCCTCTGTCCCGGCCGGCGGCTCTGCCGCCTCAGGCAACCTCCCGCTCCTCCACCGGGATCCCGCCCTCTCCCTCAGTTCAAACTCACCCTTCCCCCCCTCGGGAGGCGTGAGCCTCATCCCTGATGGCCTCGGGCCCAACGCCCCCCCAGTCCCTCGGTTTCTCCGCTGATGGCGCGTGCCCCGAGACTGCTGACCGCATTGAGTTTCGTGTTTCCGAGCTTCCTCCTGCTGTTGCACAGCTTATGGAGCAAGTCTCCACCCTCTTTATGCAGCAGCTCTCATCCCTATTTGCGCAGCAGCTTTTGGCGCTCGCCCAGGGTGGGTCCCCCCTACATGCGCAATCCAACTCCCTTCCCCTCCATTGCGCGGAACAGCCCCCCCTAGCGCAATCGGACCCCCCTCGTGTTTGCCTCTTCCACTCCCACCTGTCACTGCTCCCCCCATCCACCTCCCTCCTCCCCTACCCAGTGTGCCCCCCTCCCCCCTGTGCGCGGGCCACTACCCCCCCTTTGCGCAGTCCCTCCTCGGCGCAGCTCTTCCCTAACCCTTTCAGGTCCCCTCCCCTTCCCTCGGCATTCCCGTTGTCTCGAGCCCTCCCCCGATGATCCCAGCTCAGGCGGCGTCCGCGCTCGACTCCTCACCGTCTCCTCCGTCCCTCGTGCCGCCCCCCTGGGTGCCTCTCTGCGGTGGAGGCTGCCGCGGGCCCCCTGTCTTCCCAGCACAGGCGTCTCCGGCCCGAGCGGTGCACATCCATCCACCGCCCCTCCTTCCCCCTTCTGGCAGGCCTTCCCTGGCTCCCTCCTCTTCCCCCGCCCCTTGCGCAGGGGTCGTTCCCTCCCAGAGTGGCCCCTCATCCGTCCGATCTGGCGCTGCGGGTCTCTCAACTCCGGGGCCTTCTCAGCCTTCCTATGCCGCCATGCTGTGCCCGGACCTCTCCCCCTCGAAGGGTCCTATTCTCTCAGACATTCACCTGCCGGACAGACTATTCTCCAGAGTCCCCTACTCCAGTCATCTCCTTTTCCGACGTGGAAGTGACCTCGCTGTCAGCGGCCTTCCCCCACCTTCATTCTAAAATTCTCCTCGGGGTGCCCCAAACTTGCCAAGGTCCAGAAGCGATAGCCAAGTGGAATCTCTCATCTGACTACCGAGTGGCCCCTCTAGACCCCAGGCACATCCTCCTTCACCTATCATCGGACCGCGATCACAGGACCGTGTGGTCCAAGGGCACAGCCAAAATCGAATCCCACCACATAAAGATAATCAAATGGACCCCCGAATTCAACACCAAAGAAGATTCAGCCACCGTGGCAGCGTGGGTTACCCTCCCCAACCTTCCTCTCATTTGCTTTGTCCAGCGGCGCTAAGGCGCATCGCCAACTCCTTCGGGACGTACGTGGCTACGGCGCCCGAGACTAGCAACCTCACCAAAGCCCACTACGCCAAACTCTGTGTTGAACTAGATCTCACTTCAGAACCACCGAACTTCATTACTATCGAGCTGGGCACCCACACCCACACCCAACAAATTCTCTATGACAACCACATACAGTTTTGCAACCACTGCCACTTAAGAGGCCACCTTCAGAAGTATTGCCACCGCCTTCACCCGGAGCTAGAAAGAAGACATCCAGGAAAGATAACGACCTTCCGGAGGGAAGATCTCCCAAGTCGCCCATCTTACCTCTCCCGAATTCTCACATCCGATTCGAATCCAGCCCCAACGAGCCGGCCTCCATCGACCCCCGAGCAGAGCTCTGATCCCTTATATCCCCCAACAAATAGCGACCTCCAACCAATTCGCCATTCTCGGCTCAGAGGAGTCGGAGCCGGCCAGCACCCCCGAAGGCTCTAGCCCCTCCGAGCTCCGCCCCTCACCAAACCTCGTAAGCAAAGAAGAGCACCGTCCCTGGCGGCGCCGAGCATCGAGCCCCGCCCAGCGGACTGGAGGCAGAACCCACGGACTCTCCCCCAATCGACGCAATCCCACACTCCCCAGCGGAAACCCGGTCGAAGACGCCCTAGCCCTCCTTGGTCCGACCAAGCGAGGAGAGGTATGCAAGTCCTAGCCGCATGAGTCCCTCTTCAGCAGCTGTTGACCGAGAGAGCTCTCGACTCCCTGGCCATTCCTCCGGAGGATCCTGTTGTGGACTCAGCTGGAGACCTAATAGGCCCCTCCTCAAGTCCGAACGATCATCACAACTGCAATCCCCCAACAACGTCGACAGCGGTAGTGCCGAGCTCCCAACGGAGCAAACAAGGCACAGACAAGACCATCACCATCCTAACAAGATCCGCCACAAGAGGAACAAAAAAAATCCCCCCACAATATCATAAATGCTTAACATCATATCCTGGAACGTTCGGCCTGGGTAACAAACCGACATTGAAGAGAATTTCCAGCCTTCGAAAAATTCACAAAATAGACATCTTCATCATCATTGAACCCAAAATCCCCCCAAACGCCTTAAATCTACCCAAATGGCTCTGGGCCTACCAACAGCGATTGCTGGCAGGCACGACATTTGGATTCTGGGCTCGAAGGATGTTAATCTCGACATCATCCAGGACTCCCAACAAGCCCTCTCTTGCTGGGTCACACATCCCACTCTCCCTGAGCGTGTATCCTTTCAGCAGTTCATGGTAGCTGTGTCATCGCTGAACGCAAAATCCTTTGGAACGATCTTCTCGACACCTATCTCCACAACACCAACACCCCCTGGCTTTGCATGGGGGACTTCAACGCCATCACCCGCAGAGATGAGAAGATCGGAGGTCGTCCCACTCCCCTATCAGCCATGCAAGACTTCAACGACTTCATATTTAATGCTCACCTTACTCCTCTCCAGTTCAAAGGCAACGAATTCACCTGGTGCAATATGCAGGAGGCGATCGCCGTCAATATTCCCGTCTGGACAGAGCCCTCATTAACGCGCGCTGGCACGGTATGAGGATCAACTCCACCTTGTCTCATCTCAACTCCACTGAATCAGATCACCCCAATTCTGGTGAAATCAAAAACAACAACCACCTTCCCAAAAAGAACTTCCAATTTCTCGACTTTTGGACCGACCACCGCAGTTCTCGAGCATCGTTGCTGACGCTGGAACAGCCAGGACTCCCCAACCCTCTCACTCGGGTTAGTAACAAGCTCAAAGCCACCAGGAAAGCCCTTTCCAATTGGAGCAAACAAGCCTTTGGGGACATTTTCCAAGCAATCCGCGTAGCCGAGGACGACGTGCCCGAGCTGAAGCTATAGTTCTTACCGATCGTTCTCCTGCGGCCAGGATGCCCTGAACCTTACCAAGGCCATGCTCAAATTCAGACTCAAAGTTGAGACCGAATTCTGGAAACAGAAAGCCAGACTGAAATGGGACAGCGACGGGACAAAAACTCTAAATATTTTCCACGCCTGCGTCAACGGCAAAAGAAACAAACTATCGATTCATCATATAACCGATGAGCACGGCACCATTCGGACCGACCATAAGGGTATCCAAGAGGCGGCCGCCGATACTATGCTAAGTTATTCTCCAAGGAAACGGTCTACAATGACTCTTCATTCCTCAACCAAATTCCCACCATCATCAACGGCTCCGACAATGCTTTGTTGGAACGCCCCCTGTCCGAACAGGAAGTGAAAGACGCGGTGTGGGCATTGAACGAGCATAGCGCCCCCGGCCCGGACGGATTTACTGGTGTATTCTTCCGTTCCTGCTGGGAGATCATCAAGCGGGACATCACCGACGCGGCCATTGCTTTCCTAGAGGGAGCTCATTACCCCAAAGCCATCTC
The DNA here is from genome assembly GCA_029216955.1 of Iris pallida. Lineage (NCBI taxonomy): Eukaryota > Viridiplantae > Streptophyta > Magnoliopsida > Asparagales > Iridaceae > Iris > Iris pallida. The sequence continues at coordinate 8,257,889 of JANAVB010033016.1, read as the reverse complement.
CAGCGCCAACCTCATCCTCATCCCGAAAAAAGATAACCCCAACTCCTTCGCGATTTCCGTCCTATCAGTCTTTGTACCTTCACCAACAAAATAATTCCAAGATCATTGCTACTAGAATGACAGACATTCTCCCCAAAATCATCTCGGAGGAGCAAAGTGGTTTCGTTCGAGGTAGGAACATCCAGGACAACATCATGCTGGCTCAAGAGCTTATCACCTGCATGAAGTTTCCTGCCCGAGGGGGCAACATCGCCATCAAAATTGACATGGAGAAAGCCTACGACAGACTCGACTGGCAGTTCATGATCTGGGTCTTCAGAGCCTTCGGATTCTCGGAGAATTGGACCAACACTGTGTGGAGATCCGTCAGCAACTCATGGTTCTCTACCGTCATCAACGGCCAATCCGAGGGCTTCTTCAAATCTAGCCGCGGAGTCAGACAAGGTGATCCTCTATCATCCACGGTCTTCATCATCACGCCACGCCCTGAGCAGAAACCTCAACAACATGGCCAACACCCGAACTTTCAGCATTATCACACCGCTAGCGGATGCCCCACCATCACCCACCTGGCATTTGCCGACGATTTACTTATCTTCTCTTCGGGGGATGTCGGATCGATGGAGGTCGTTCACAACACCCTGGCACGGTACTCGATGCTCTGGCCAGAAAATCAACCATTCCAAGAGTGTCATCTACGCCCACCACAGCAAAATCGAGAACGCTTCCAGTCTACCAACCTCACCTCCTTCGCGGTGGCTCACCCTCCCTTCAACTACCTCGGCTGCCCCTGGTCTACGGGAGATCCAACGCCAGCATCTTCGAGAGCCTCATCACCAAAATTAGGAACAAAATCGAAGGTTGGCACAACGCCACCCTATCCCCAGGCGGCAAAATAATCCTCATCAATCATGTGCTCAACTCCATCCCCATCCACACCTTGGCGGCTTGCTCCCCGACCAAGAAGGTCCTCGCGTCGATCGAGCAGATCTTTTGCAAGTTCTTCTGGGGCCATAATGATGGTCAAGACAAACACCACTGGGCCAGCTGGGATACCATGGCCACCCCGATTGCGATCGGCGGGCTTGGATTCACCAAACTTAATCACATCGTTAAAGCCTTCTCCATGAAACTGTGGTGGAAAATTACGCACGAGCGAAACCTATGGACCAGGTTCATGAAGGCCAGATACTTCAAGCACATCCACCCAGCGATGGCCAGAGCCAATAGCAGATCCTCAGCGGCTTGGCGCCGCATTTTACGGGGCGCGAACTGGCTGAGCCGGCGATAAGACTCCTTCTGGGCGACGGCAAGGCCAACTTCTTCCTGGAAAGATGGATCGTGACAGCCTCATCCCGAACACCTCTGGATCTTCCCAGCAACTGCAGGATCAAAGACATGTGGAACCCCACTAAAACGATTGGAATTGGGACCGGATTCGCGATGGGCCGGCCAAGGAACGGTCGACAGCATTCGTCAGCTAGGTCTTAGCATTGGTTCGAAGCGGACGTGCTGAGATGGTCGCTGGAAGCTTCCGGAGTTTTCTCAGTGCGTTCGGCGAGATCCGCGATCCACGAGAACGGCCTAGAGCACTTCACTGCGCGATACTGGCATTCGTGCATCCCAAAGAAATGGTCTTTCCTCCTGGAGAGTCGCGAGAAAGAAATTGCCAACCGATGAGATCCTTAACTCCATCGGCTATAGCCTGGCGTCAGCCTGTAATTGCTGCGACGATAGGCAGACGGAGACTATTGAACACATATTCGGGAAGGAAGCCTCCCCGACCAAACCTGGAGCACCCTCAACAGCATTTACAACATCACTACAGGAGACGGGCGCTTTAACGATCTCCTGGCCCTCTGGGGAGTCGCGTCCCACGGCCATCAGATCGTAGCAGCGGCTGCCACCTGGGTAATTTGGAAGAATCGCAACAAAGCGAGATACGAGGGTCACCAATACTCCGCCGAGCAGCTTATTCGGGAAAACTCATCGACAATGCCGCAAAAGGAGTTCACTGTGCTCCCACACCTCGCCAGCATTCTGGCAACCTTTCTCCAGTTAGTTTTGGCGGGCGCGGTCGCCCCCCCCCCTGTTTTTGGTGGTTTCAGGCTTTTTGCCTTGTACTCTCTTCAGGCTTCGGCATTTTGAGCCTTGATTAATAAAAGAAGGGTTCTTTCCAAAAATATATATATATATATATTATATATAGATATATATATATATATATATATATATATAATATATATATATATGTGTGTGTGTGTGAGTGTGTGTATATTTTGATATGAATTAGTGTCATGAGGATGAGAGTGTGAGATTGTGTGTGTGTTTGTGTTGTGTGAGGGTGGTGTGTGTTTATATATATATATATATATTATATATATAATATATATATAGATATTTTTTTTATATATATATATATATATATATATATATAGATATATATATATATATATAGTTATGAGAGTGTATTTATATATATATAATATAGAGATGAGGGTATAGATATATATATATATATATATATATATGGATGTGTTGTATATGGATGTGTGTTATGGATGTGTGTGTGTTTATATATATATTTAGATGAATAGATTAGATATCTAGATAGATATATAGATAGATATCTAGGATGTATAGATTATATATATATATATATATATAATTATAATATATATATATCTATATATATATAGGATATATTATATAGAGATATCTATATTATAATATATATTATATATATATATGGGTATATATATACCTATATATAATAATATATATTATATATAGATCTCTATTATATATTATATATCTATATATATATATATATTATATAATATATATATATATAATATATAATATATATATAATATATATATATATATATATATATCTATATATATATATATATATATATATATATATATATATATATATATATGAGGTATATATATATATATATATATATATATATAAGAAGATAGAAGGAGATGAAGAGAATGAGAACGGCCACAGCAGCAGCAGCATGCTGTAGTAACAGTAGCAGCAGCACCCTGGCAGCAGCTGCTGCCAGGTTTGAAACCCCCCATTTGGCTTTAAGCCTATAGAACCCCTCCCTTTATCTATATAATATATAGATATATATATATATGTATAATATATTTATATATATATCTATATATATCTATATATATAATATATATATAATATATATATATATATATATATATTATATATATATGGATAGATTCGTAGAGAAGAGTAGAAGAAGTTTATGGAATTAGAAGTTAGAAAAGAATTAGAAGTTAGAAGGAAAGATTGGAAGAAGTTAGAAGAATAGGAAGAAGGCTAGAATAGGAAATAGGGGAAAAACCGAGTTAGAGGGCGAAACGGAGCTCGGAGTATCGGATTGAGCTGAAACTTGGCGTGGGGCAAGAATACGTGATTAGATTTTACGAGTAGGCTTCCGGATGGAAATCGGGGTTGTAGGGCGCCGGTATCGTGCCGTACCATTGCGTATCTTGAAATTCAAGATACCGGCAATGGGCCGTACATGGACTAGATGTCCACTTTACTTAGGTATCTTGGTAGGTAATATATGTATAGGCTAGTACCTTACTACCCTAGGGAGCTCGGTCAAAATACCAAGCGTAGGTAGGCTAACTTGATAGTTGCCTAAGCTAGAATTTTACCATTTTTAAGGGTAAAAATAGGATATTGGCCTACGGCCAAGATATGAGTTTCGAAGTCCAAGATGGACTTGGATATGGGTTGTAGAGATTGGTAATAGTTAGAAATAGTCGCCTAGACCTAGTCTTGACCCGGGTGACCACGGTTGACTTTTTGGACCAAAGTCAACTATGGGTCAACGCTTTACCCAAATTAGTCCCAATTTCTATTAGACTTGTGTAGTTGACCAAAAGTCAACTATTAGTCACCATTGACCTAAGGTTGACCAGGGTTGACCTAGAGTTGACCAGAGTTGACCAGTTGACCAAAAGTCAACTGAGGCCAACTTTTGACCCCGTTTGACTTTCTTCGACTTGTTTTGACCGTGATGACTGGTATGACCTAGGATTGACTTAGTTAGGCTTAGATTGACTTGATATACTTGATTTGACCTAGATTGACTTGACAGGACTTAGTGTGACTCAGTGAGACCTAGTTGACCTAGATTGCATATCATTCATTGTAAATCATTCCTAAACTTGTTTAAACCTAAATTAACTTACAGTATCTCATATTTAGGTCTTCTAATACCGCTCTGAGCATTGATATATCCTACAGCTCAGGACAGCAGGCGAGTACATTTACTGATAGTTTTTATTGTCTTGATATTTGCTATATCCGATTCAGTCGTAGTGTCTTACTTGATTCTCAGACACGATAGTTCACGGACTAGTATTGTCGGATTCCTGTCATGAGATGTCATTCCTGAATTTCTTGGGATACTGGTACTTGCTTAGTCTTGATTCTCGTACATGTATTGACGTCGATTTCTGAAGAGGACTTTCTCCCCTCTTTGGAAATCCCGCGTCATGACGTACTATGTCCGGATCCGTATACTATTCGGGGAATGAGAAATATATAGATAGTGTGATCAATGCCCACCTTGAGTTACTACTTGTATCATAGCTATACCCTCACCTCACGATGGGTATAGCCTGACCTGTGCTACTACTTGCTCCATAGCTTACCATCCCGGCTGGGCCGAGTCCACGTACTGTAGCCGGTCGGCTGGAAGCCTGATTCTTGACCCATTCCGATCACATTAAGCTATAATATTCGAGGTACATTTTATATTTACTTTTCTTGTCATATATCCTGTTCTGTTCTAATTCAGTACTTTCTCACCATGCATGATATACAGTTACACACATGCTCTATATGCCTTTATATTGTACCTTGATTGGAGACTAAGTTCTGCTTGGGAGAAGAGTTACAACCCCGGTCCTTGTTTGGTTTAAGGGTTGTAACTCGGCTTCCGAATGGTTCCCAAGTCTTCATATATCTTTGTCTCGTAGTTCATTATACTGTCTCTTATAGAACTTGTTAATTCACATGGAACTGCTGTTAGTGTTTGTACTTGCTCATTTTCCTGATAGGATACCGTTATGATATTACAGATGATTCTGATACGGACTGCTCGACCTTATGGGCTCGAGTTAGATGGAGTAGTCTTGGATCGTGGTCTTATAGTAGAGCCACTAGATTTTGTACTTCCAGAGTAGTGTAGGTTAGCTAGGTTTGACTGGACTGCGATCCAGCTAGCTTATCAGACTGTAGTTTCTATATTCTATTTTGATACCCTGTGATGTTGTATATATCTGGGCTTGTATTGGACTCTGCACTTATTTACTCTTCATCTATCATATGTCTTTCCTTCTGAGCTATCTACCTTAGTTTTATTCTGTGATTGAGACTGTATTGTTATGTCACCTCCATTCGGAGAGTATATACTGTACAGGTACATTTTAACTATTAGTCGTAGTATTTACAGACGTTATATACAGCGTTCTACCGTCGATTTTGCGACGTAGGCTGGACGTACCCACGTGCTCGTGCCCCTCATAAGGTGCGGGTCGTGACAGGAAGAGAGGGGGCGGAGCAACGTTCAGATGAGTACAATGAATGAGGGGAGAGAGAGACGATGTGTATCTTTGTGCAGAGAAATAAGTTCTGAAAGTTTTAGGATGGACGGTCTAGATTAAGCCATCCGATTGAACGGTCAAGATGGAGACATGTGGAGGTAAACTTTTCCCCATAAAATTTGACAATTAGCCGTCAAATGTGTGGCATTCCAGCCGAGCTATTTGGGATGGTAATGTGAATTATTTGGCACATAAATTTTTATTAGTCCCAAATAGTGATCCATTTTTAGAATCTGTCAAAAAATACAACATTTTGTTACTAAAAATATAGCCGTCCCTAGAACTATACTTTTATGACTTTTTAGACTAGTGTTTCTAATAGTGTCGTCCCAAAAAGACACTTTTTTGTAGTAACGTGTCTCATTCATTCAATTCAATAAGACGACTAGCCAGTCTCTTAGTTCCAACTAGGAACGCATGATCAATATTAGTCAAGGTCACAATCAATGTCAATTTAAGACAAGAATCAGTAAAAAGGCATTATGGGCTAGAGTTCATGCGACCAAAGGAAAACAGCTTATGCGGCTAAAGGAAACTAAGTCCATGCGGCTCAATAAATCAAATCACATGCGGCTCAATAAATTAAATCTCATGCGGCTCAACACCATGTGGCTAAAGAATATCGGGTCTTATGCGGCTAGGGGATATGGGCCCTATGCGGTTCGGGTCTCAAACTCATGCAGCTGGGGTCTCCATGCGGCCGAAGGAACCAATCCTTATGCGGCTGGAAATAACAAATCACATGCGGCTAGAAAAGATTGGAGTTCATGCGGCTGCGACAAATCAAGTCTCATGCTGCTGAGAATGATTGAATGCATATGCGGCTGTGATAGGAAAGTCACATGCGGCTGGAATATGAAATCTCATGCGGCTTGGGAATCACCAAGCCTATGCGGCTGAGATGTCATGAGGCCATGCGGCTGAGATGAGCTCATGCGGCTGAATATGCAATATGCGGCAAGCAAAGCTCATGCGGCTGAATAAATTATCCATATGCGGCTGAGAAATAATTATCCATATGCGGCTGAGAAATAATTATCCATATACGACTGAGAAAAGTAAAGTTTATGCGGCTCGGATATGACAAGCCTATATGCGGCTGGGGTTTCATGCTCATGCGGCTAGGTTGGAAACAAGTTCCATGCGGCCGGGAAATAGGGTCTCATGTGGCTCGATGCCATGCGGCCAGGGGACTTGTCGCATGAAAAGTCATGCGGCCAAGTACTATTCTTCTTCTCCATTTTCGAGAACAGAACCATGGAAGCCATTGTTTCCAAGCTCCCTAAATCCTTCATTCCAAGCCCAAATCTGGACTTCCATAGGTCAAAATAGGGTAGAACGAAATTCTTTACAACATAGAACCATCAAAACTCAAAAATAATAAAGTCACTAGATCAAAACCCAAGTAATCTGAAAATGCATTAAACTTAGATCTACATGAAATGAGCTATGGAAATTGAAAATTCTAAATACTAAAGAGACTTAAGATCAAGTAAGGAAGATGATGGAACAATAATATTGAAATTCCATCATGAAGCAAGTTGGCACTTGCTTATGCGGCTGGGTAGGTGGGGGAGAGTTATGGATGAAGAAGAAGAGTTAATGAGAAGGAGAAGTAATGAAGAGAGAGAAAGGGTTTGGAGCTTTAAATGGGGGTGGTGGTAGGTGGGTTTATGTTGAACCACCCAATGCTGAAAAATAAACCAACTCAGGCCGAACCCAAAAGCAAAGTAAAAGCAGAAAGTAAAATACAGAAAAATAATTAGCGTAAAATTAAAGAAATTTAAATACAGAACAATACATGATAAATATTAAAAATACATTCAAGCAGTACATGTATTAAAATACGTATTCTGGAAACGGGAAGTGACAGACGACCCCCCCGGGGACAGCATCTCCTTCCCCGATGTGCCACATACCCGATCCGTACGTTTTGTACGAGATATCGCCGTGACGCGCGCGGGAACAGAACACAGAATTTGCGTCCGGGATAGCGACTTCGTACGAATTTTCTGGACAATCCGACCGTTGGATCGGCGATTTATTTGCTCCGTCTCAATCTCGGTATATACCCCTTCACTTTATCAATTTTTATCCGTTAATTTTGTCGTTTGATACATCAAAACCGGCTACCAAGTTGGCCGTTTAAATTGTATAATTTTTGGACAGTTTTACGGAGCCAACTTCGTCGGTTTGTATCTCCTCCATCGCAGATCCGTCTGGCATTCTACTGGTTCCTATGCGAAGCTGGTATAACCCTCTTCCTGTCGCTTAAATTTTGTTTCATTGTGATCACGTTTGATTGGTTGAATTCGACGCCAAAGTCGGTCGTCCGAATTCGTAATTTCCAAGTTGTAAAATTCCATTTTTAAACTCGGGACTCCGAATTCAATTTCTGACACCACCAGTAGACTCGTGGCATCGTTCTAGCACATTTTCATATAAAGTTTGTTAGATTTGGGGGACGTGGGCCCTGGCACGTATTTCGGTACAAAGCGGGCCCTACAGTCCGGGTCAACTGGACTTTTTGACGCCGGCTCATCGGAATCCAATTCTGGATATACCGTTGAGTTCGTATCATCATATGGACTCGTTGACATATAATTTGCTAGGTTTTAGTGGACATTGGTTCCGACATGTATTTCGGTGCAAGTCGAATACCAATATCCGAGTCAACGGGTCTTTTTGAGATCGGCTCATCGGAATCCAATTCTGGACATACCATTGAGTTCATATCGTCATTCTGGACTCATTAACATATAATTTGCTTAGTTTTGAAGACATTAACTCCGACATGCTTTTCTATGCAAATCGGAATTTCAATGTCATGGTCAACGGACCAATTTGAGATCGGGTCAACAGAATCCAATTCTGGATATACCGTTGGGTTTGTATCGTCATTCTGGATTCGTAGACATATAATTTGTTAGGTTTAGTGCACTTTTATTTTGGCACATTTTTTGGTGCAAAACGGGTCCGACACGGACACCGTTTTGACTCGAAATTACCTTTTGTCCCTGTGTCCAAATTGGACTTATGGATAGGCTATCCTAGCTAATTTGACTATTCTGGACACGTTGGTGATGGTTGTTTCACCATCCGACAATATCTGTAGGTTTTCCCTATCTATCACCCTATTATTATTATAATTTTTCTCCTTTTGTGGTATTTTGAGATCCATCGATTCCAGTGATTTCACAACCACTGAAATTGAATATGTTGACCTTGTAGATGTTTATAGAGACTAGCTTTGACCCAGTTTGACCACGGTTGACTACTTTGACTGAACGTCGAGTAGAGTCAACATTGACCTAGGTTAGACTAGTTTTGACCTTGGTTGACCACGGTTGACTATTTTGACCAAAAGTCAACCAGAAGTCAACCGTAGCATAAAATTAACTAGAACTGGACCGAAGTTGACTAGCTGACCCAAATTCAATTGTTAGTCAACGTTAGTCAAGTTTGACCTAGAGTTGACCTAGGGTTGACCAGAGTTGACCAGTTGACCAAAAGCCACATGTAAGTCAACCATTGACTTAGATTAACCTAGTTTGACTTTCTTTGACTTGTCTTGACCTAGTTTGACTTAGTATGACTTGATTTTACTTCCAAACCCTTATATTGATACAGTATTCCATCTATAGGTCCTCGACCCACTGTTCTTGGACCCAGTCAACTTATCCATCACATCACAGGCGAGTACATTCTCTAATAATATTTATGTTTTATGATATCGTCTATGTTTCTTGTATATAGTGTAGATTCTTGTTCTCTTGACACATAGTTCACACGGATTGGTATTTGTCTGGATCCCGTCATGAGATGTTATTCCTGGTATTCTTTGGTATATATTGTGCAAGTCTTTCTTGTTCCTTGTGCATTGTATAGACACGATTTCTGCGAAGGCTAGCTACCCTCTCAGAGAATCGCGTGTCATGATGTGTCATGGTTGGATCCACTATACTAGTCGGGGACGGAGAGTATTAGTGTAGATATGTGGTCAAAGCCTATTGTGCACCCCTTGTGCACCTATTGATTATGAGTGTTGATCATACACCCCACGTATGGTTAGCCAGGCCTGTTACTATTGTGCAAGTTTCCAACCCGGCCACATGTTGTTGCTATTACCCACACACCTAGATAGATGATTCTTGTACATGCCATGATCAGTTTTACTTGTCTTGTTCTAGCTCTAGATTTACAGCTTATCTTGCCATGATACTCACATGTACATTTCAGGATTTCTTGTATATTCTCTCTATTTACTGCTACATGTTCAATATCGTCTAACTAGAACTATTATTTGAGATTTTTGCTCGTTCCATCCTGACTGGATATGTTGACAATATTTTAGGAGTTGTTGTGCCCTCAGTATTGGACTACATGATGTTGCTAGCTGGGGTGATTCTCGGTATTCTTCACCGTGAGTTATCTCTCAGGAGTTCTAGGTCTGGTAGTTATTTAGTTTGTTATTGTTTTCCTCTGTTTTGTTCTTATCTCATATGATCCTTGTAGATTCTAGTTATTCTAGAGATATTGTTATTATTCTTGTCTTATCTTCCTTAATTTTTGTGATGTGACATGAGTACATTTCTAGTTATGGATCTTTAGATGTTGTAGTTACTATCAGGTACTTGATAGCGCTCTACCGTCGATACTGCGGCGTAGGCTGGGCGTGGCCCACTTATTCGTACCCGTATATTCGGGTGCGGGTCGTGACACGTTTTTAGTGGTGGCCCATGCAGGTCAGTCTTTACAATTAATGCGAAGTCGTGGTAGTACTTGAGCTTATCTGTACTACTGCGAGCCTGCCCTAGGATTAAGGTTGAGTCATGGAATATTTTATGATTTTGGTACTCAGTCACATATTAGGAACTCTTGGTAGATTCCAGAGATGACTCCTCGGAATATTATTCGAAAGCTTTTCAAATCTTTTCCCACTTGTTTCTATTCGTCTTGATTTTTGAAATATTGTCCGTATCAAACTTTATTCTTTCTTGGGATGAGTGGTGGATCCCAGAGGGAAGGTATAAGTTGAGCTTATATCATCTAGGTTGAGAATCGAATATGATTTGTCAATCTTATATCAAGGTTGAGATTATTTTAGATTATATTTTAGAACTTTCAATCTTGACCTAGATAGTACCTTTGGGACTTCTCCTGAGAACTTTTCCTAAACCCTGCATCGGAATCTGTTTTCGCTAGTTTTCATTTACTTATCCTTGATTCATCGTTGAATTTTGAATCTTGATGTTCGTTCGTTGTTGACTTTGACTTTGTATATAAGATCAGTTTTTATGAATTGAGTTAAGATATTCTGATAAACATATTCGATGAGAACGATAAATGTCTACTTTATTTATGGAGTTTAGAATTTATCGCAGTCATACTAGCTAGCACGACAGGGACGTGGAGCCTGATGTTGGTTATACTATCCTAGTTACGGAATTTGGATTTTCTTGCAGCCATACCGGTTGGCGTGGTAAGAATTCCAGATGACATGATTTAGGGTGTATACCTTAGTTATGGACTCTATCGTTTATTGTAAGCTATGCTTACTGGCGTGGCAAAAATTCTGGCAACATAATTTCAGGAAGACGTGTATGGTTATCAGACTGTATCTTAAATCGGATCACTTCGTTATGACCGGATGAGCAAGAATAAACTCTTATCATCATTTTTTTCTCGTCTTGGTTAACTCTGTCTAATTTGACTAAACTCTTCTTCACTAGCCTCTAGGATAATTTTTTTTGTCCTTCCCGGTAATTGTTGAAAGTGCCTCATGGACTGATTCAAGGAAAGTTCGAAAAGTAATTTATCCTTGTATTTCGAAATCGGGAGTTTGCATCCATAGAAATACTGGCGAGGCAAGACTTCGGATAACGGCATTATGGTTAAATATGTTTCTCGAATTCTACTTGGACCACTCCCTAAGTATTTTGACTAACATCTTCTCCCTTATTTTGCAAAAATTGTTTGGAAATATTTCACGAATTTGGCCAAGTTAAGTTCAGAAACCTATATTATCTGGCGTGGCAGCTGTGCACTGCAGCCATCCGTCGTATTATGGAACAAGGAAGTTAATCGTAGCCATCAAGATCAACTTGGTTGATCTTGCGTTCCTACTAAAATATTTCGAATAAAATAATTGTTTCGATAATCTTTCCTGTGCACTGCACCTCATGAGCTTTGAAGACCACGTCCGATTTTGGACTTCAGAGGAACACAAGATCAACTTGGTTGAATTTTGACTGCTAAAATGGTCTACTATTTTTAACCCCAATCAGGAACCGGCCATCGTCGTAGTTTGTGTGCCGTTCCCCAACCCTCCTTTGTTGAGTTTTATTTTGTCAGCTATTCGTCGAATGGCCAATTCTTTCGGCAAGTTCCTGCGTAAGACGGAAGAAACTCGTGGCTTCTCAAAAGCTAACTACGCAAAAGCTTGCATGGAGATAGACCTATCAAAGCCCCGCTTGTCCTGTTTGAAAATCAGTGTTGGTGATCGAGGTATTTAATCTCAACCTATTATTTATGAGTCCAACACTCGATACTGCATTCACTGCCTTCGCCAGGGTCACGACATCAAGATCTGCCACAGTACACATCTGGAGCTAAGGAAGAAGTAGCCTCATCCGGTCTAGGAAAATTTTAAGTCGCTTCCCCATCTAACAATTACTTCCGGCAAAAAGGTGGCATCCAACGATAATATTGACAACTGGCCACACGTTTCTGGAGCAACCTCAACCAATCATATATGGTTCCCTGTCAGTGAGGACAACCCGACTGATCCCTGCAACCGCTCTATCTCAATTTCAAAGACATACCAAGCTTTAGACGAGGAGGATCTTATTCCGCCAAGGGAATCACTTATCCAGTAGGAGCCGAATGCAGTCGTAGCGTCGGTTGCTAAGGAACCTCTATTTGAAGTCATGGCGGTCGCTCCCTTTAAGACAAGCCCCAACTGTCCCGAGCCACTCGCGGAACAGATGGTGATGCCTCCCACTCTGTCACGTCCCACTTCCCAAATGGAATGGTGACGTCATACACATCCCCAGGCTACGCGCCGAAAATCCGCGATTGTCGCCCGTAAACATCAGCAAAAATGGAAAATGCCAAAGATTACAACTTATTATACATATGGAAATTGTTATACAGGACTTCATCAACAATACTTCTACAAGCTTATTACAAAAAAATAACTAGCAAGTTGTCCAGGCGATTACTCCTCGTTGTACTGCGGCGTTACTTCAGCGGAGACGTCCTCTTCTTCACCTAGTGAACAATACTAGGTCGTTTTAGAAAACGACAAGCAAGTCCTCGGTCAAGGACGGTAAAGTATGCAAAAGAAAGATGCAGTTCTTCAAAAGAAAGAAATATGCCAACTAGCACTATTATAGTGTTTACTTCACAAAAATCAAGGAAATGTAAATGACATCCTACTCCATAGATTGTAAGATATTCTGAGCTTCCCTTGAGCTCTCAGTAGGATTTTGCTTCCCTTGAGCAATCAAGAACTACCTACCTTTGATAGGTGGAGTTTTGCTGGAGTAAGATGATATTTAGTAGACTAAATGCAATGCAATTTTGAGAACAGTACTCTGAATTAATTCCCTAAATAATTCCCGTGAACAATCCCGTTAACCTGGGATCAGGCTGTGATTTCGGAGCCTCCCTTGGGCTAAAACCAATCTATTCGATGTTACTGTCGGAATAGAAGTAGCAGGACAGGAGCCTCTCTTGGGCTAGTATTATATAGAAGTACTCATCAGGATATTCAGGAATTGCTAATCAGCCTTTTTATGGTTATTATGTTACGAGATATCTAGGGATATTCAGTTGTCCTCCCCACCCAATGATTCTAAAATTTCGAAAATCAGAAATTTGTCTATCTCCTAAATTTTTCAAAAATTTCGGCAGAGTCTCCTTTGTATTTAGGAGCTCCGACAATTTACAAAACATGATATAAAGAGATATATGGGCTCGCCGACCCCTTCGGTGGAGCAACCCTCAACACCGGAACCACGCATTTAATATCCGGGTACGCCGACCCCTTCGGTGGAGCAACTCTCAACACCGGAACTCAAGCAAGCATATGTATATATAAATACTTAATTCTTACCATGGCAATTTGGCAAGCAAGCAAGCAATTTATTTAGGCAAGCAATTTCTTTGATTTGAGCGACTTGTAGTTCACTATCCCAAGTATCCAAATGAAGTTATTAGTAATATATAAGCATCAATTCCATGTGTCATAACTTAAAAAAAAAAAAAAAAATGTTAGACTCTTAGCAATGTTGCATTAGTATGCTAGAGAGTTGGAAATTGTAGAGTAAAATTATCGTGGTACATAGAGACTTGCAAATTAATTAATTTAACCATCAATCATTCCAACATGTGTTATTTCGATTGGTTTAATAATTTGGACAGAATTAAATAGTTATGCTAACATCGAAAACTACTCTCGTGTACACGTGTTTAAGTAAGAAAACGTAAGACATGTAGATATATTTAATTTGTGTAGGTTAAGCCCCTAAAATCATATCGCGAGTTAAAATTGTACATGGGTATATGAATAAGAATTTGCATCTATACATATATAGTATCAAAGTGTGTATAAATATATCATGTATCCAGGATCCCATTGATGTTGTGTCCAATACTTAATATACTTGCGTTGTGTCCTACACAAGGTGTCCTTTACATATATCAATTGTATCGTGTCAAGTTGCTTGCTCATCTCTATATTTATACTACAATATTACATGGTGGATTTTAACCATAATATATATATATATATATTCAGAAAAATGGAAATAATTCCTAATTTATTCCATTATGAAACTTAGAGCAAAATATGAGATAAGTCTCAAGGAAGAGGGAAAGAGAGATGGAGGGCTTGCTTCCAAGCATATCCTCCAAACTACCAAACTTCACAATTTAAAATCTTATGATCTCAACTTGTAATTTCAGAAATTCAATAAATTCATAATTAATCAAAACTAACATAGGTGATAAATTTAGAATCTTCAAGAGAAGGAGGAGGGGAGAAAGAGGACTTGCCTTGAGTGGTGAATGCCCTAATCTCCTTTGTAATGCCTAATTCATCCAATAACAAGGAATTTGTTAGAAACCTCCTAACCTAGAGTTTGAAGGAAGGGATTTACACATAGAGATGAAGAAGGAGGAAGGAATTTAGATTTTTACCTAGGTTTCTCCTTAGGAATTGGAAGTGGAAGAGGATGAAGAAGTGGAGGAGGTGGAGTTATGGTGGCCGGAGGGGCTGGCCGGCGGCAGCAGGGGCGGCGGGCGGCGGTGCTGGCGGCGGCGGGCGCGGCGCTGGCGGTGGCGGCGGCGAGCAGCAGCGGCAGCAGCAGCAAGGCAGGAGCGGCAGCGGCAGCAGGAGCTTGGGGGGGTCGGGTGGTGTGTGTGAGTTTGTTTTGTTTTTTTTTTTTTTTTTTTTTTTCTTTTCTTTTGGTATGAAGTGAGGTGTGTATAATATATATAGGGATTGGGTTGGGTGAGGTGCCCCTCCCCATCCCTTGTAGGGACACCTTGCACCCCCCCTAGGGCTAGGGTTATGGGTAGGGTGTAGGGTAGGGCTAGGGTTATGGTTAGGGTAGGGTGTAGGGACACAAAATGACAAAAAATCTAATCACAGATAAGTTAACACAAGACAATAACAAATAATATAATAATAAAATAATATTTTGAGTATGACAAGTCTACCCTCCTTAGAAAAATTCCGTCCTCGGAATTTGAAATAATTAGACTAGCAATATGGTTACTGACCTGTCTTAGGGAATAAATACGGGTATTGCTTCCGCATGTCTTCTTCCTTCTCCCAAGTTGAATCTCCAGGAGAATCCCTGCTCCACGCAACTCGTACTAACGGAATGACCCGATTGCGGAGTATCTTATCTCTTCGATCCAAGATCCCAACGGGTCTCTGTTCTATCCGGAGTGTAGGCCCGATGGTGATTTCTGAATGATCGAGTATATGGCTCGTGTCCGGCACATATCTTCGTAGCTGGGAAACATGGAATACATTGTGAACTCCTTCTAGTGCTGGCGGCAAGGCGAGTCGATATGACACATTCCCAACTTTCTCCAGGATGTCGAATGGTCCAATATATCTGGGACTTAGCTTTCCTCTGGTCCCGAATCTGATGGTTCCCTTAGTTGGTGAAATTTTCAGAAATACATGTTCTCCGGGTTGGAACTCCAATATTCTTCGGTGCTTATCCGCCCACATCTTCTGCCTGTCCTGAGCTGCTTGCAGGTGACTTCTTATTGCTTTGATGATATCCACAGTTTGCGTTACTAATTCTGGCCCCAACAATTGTCTTTCTCCTACGTCGGTCCAGCATACCGGCGATCTGCACTTCCTACCATATAGTGCTTCAAAAGGAGCCATTTTGATACTATCATGATAACTGTTGTTATATGAAAATTCTACCAAATGTAGATGATCATCCCATGCTCCTCCAAAATCTAAAGTACACGCTCTCAGCATGTCTTCTAAGGTCTGAATGGTTCTTTCAGACTGGCCGTCTGTTTGGGGATGGTAGGCGGAGCTAAATTTCAATTTAGTGCCAAGACTTTCTTGCAAGCTTTTCCAGAAATGTGAAGTAAATCTGGTATCTCTATCCGATACTATACTCACTGGCACTCCATGCTGACTAACAATCTGTCTCATGTACATTTCGGCCAGGACCTCCGTTGACTGTCCAACTCGAAAGGGCAGAAAACGAGCGGACTTGGTAAGTCTGTCTACAATGACCCAAATAGCATTATTACCCCTTTGGGTCCTAGGCAATCCTGTCACGAAATCCATGGTGAGGTGCTCCCATTTCCATTCGGGTATGGGTAACGGCTGGAGAAGTCCTGCTGTCCTTTGATGCTCCGCTTTTACTTGCTGACAGACAAGACATCTTGATACAAATCTGGCGACTTCTCTCTTCATCCCGTGCCACCAAAATGTTTGTCTCAAATCTTTGTACATCTTAGTGCTGCCCGGATGAATGGAATATTGTGAGTTGTGGGCTTCTGACATAACCTCTGTTCTTAAATCTCCACTGGGCACACATAATCGATCTCCGAATCTTAATGATCCGTCCGGATGCTTCCTTATCCCGGTCTGGAGTCCCTCTTCTGTTTGTTTCCAAATTTTCTGAAGTTTTGAATCATTCTGTTGAGCTTCCTTAATTCTATCTATTAAGGAGGACTGTACTTGCAAGTTTTGCCACATTCCTTCGGTTAGCGGGCGTATCACTTCAATTCCCATTTTCTCAAATCCTCAAGGATTTCTTTGGGTGTATTCATGAAGAAAGCTTCGGGTCTTCTACTTAAGGCATCAGCCACCTTATTAGCTTTGCCCGGATGATAGGTCAGCTCCATGTCAAAATCCTTCAGTAACTCCAACCATCTTCTCTGTCTCATATTAATCTCCTTTTGTGTGAAGACATATTTTAAGCTCTTGTGGTCTGTGTATATTTTGATTCTTTCTCCATATAAATAGTGTCTCCACAACTTGAGTGCGAATACTACCGCTGCGAGTTCGAGATCATGAGTTGGGTAATTCCTTTCATGCGTCTTTAATTGTCGGGATGCATAGGCTATGACTCTCCCGTGCTGCATCAGTACACATCCTAAACCCTTACCTGATGCATCACTATATATCTCATATCCACCTGAACCAGAGGGTAATGCTAGTATTGGAGCTGTAATTAAATTTTCTTCAGCTCGTCAAATGCTGCTTGACATTTCTCCGTCCAATTAAATTTTCTTCCTTCCGAGTAAGACGGGTTAAAGGTTCTGCAATTCTTGAAAAGTTTTCTACAAATCTCCGATAATAGCCAGCCAATCCTAAGAAGCTTCTGATTTCTGCTACTGACTTAGGTGTTGGCCAAGACTTAACTGCTTCTACTTTCTTTGGATCTACCGAGATGCCTTCTCCACTGACAATATGTCCTAGAAATGGTATTTGGTCCAACCAAAACTCACATTTACTAAGCTTAGCATACAATTGTTCTTCCCGCAGAGTTTGCAATACTATCCTCAAATGTCTTTCATGCTCCTCTTCACTTTTGGAGTATACAAGGATGTCATCAATAAATACAATCACAAATTTATCCAGATATTGATAAAATATTCGATTCATCAGGTCCATAAATATAGCGGGTGCATTTGTCAACCCGAATGGCATAACTAAGAATTCGTAATGCCCATACCGAGTTCTAAATGCAGTCTTTGGGATGTCTTCCTTTTTCACCTTTACCTGATGATATCCGGATCTCAAATCAATTTTTGAAAATACCCTTGCCTCTCCTAACTGATCAAACAGTTGATCGATCCTAGGTAAGGGATATTTATTCTTGATGGTAACCTCATTCAAAGCCCTATAGTCAATCACCAGGCGTAGGGTACTATCTTTCTTTTTCACAAATAATACTGGTGCACCCCATGGTGAAGCGCTAGGCTGAATAAACCCTTTTGACAATAACTCCTTTATCTTTATTTAACTCAACTAGCTCCTCTTTGTTCATTGGGTATATCTTCTTGGCTATGGGTGCAGCCCCGGTATTAAATCTATAGAAAATTCCACATACATACATGCTTGAGGATCTAAATCCACATCTTCCTGATGTTGTGCACTATTGCGTTTGGGAGTTTGCAGCCATTCTTCCAAGGTACCATTGCGATCAGTCTTTGGGCCTTTGGTGGGTTCTGCCTTTATCAGGACATAATAATGTACCGAGTTGTAATACTCCTTCCTTTCATCATCTATGTCTGACACTATTGGATATTTCAATTCGTAGTACTCCATAGGCTTCGATCATTCCTTTACGCGCTACGTGCCACATCTTCTTTACAAATGCATAATACTCGTCTAGGCTGTGACTATCATTTCCTAGTCTTGCGAAGGGTGCAAACCGAGGCATGACCTAGATTGAAAAGAAAAAAAAAATATTTCTTCCTTAGGTTAGTTACTCCTTAGTAGGATTTAAGATCTAGACAGGAAAGAGGAATTTGTAAGGAAATGCTACCAACTATTTATCTACCTTACTTAAGGATTTCTAGATATGATGGGCCACCACTAAAAGACGTGTCACGTCCCACTTCCCAAATGGAATGGTGACGTCATACACATCCCCAGGCTACGCACCAAAATCCGCGATTGTCGCCC
>JANAVB010033016.1:8024480-8239036 GCA_029216955.1 Iris pallida | reverse complement strand
TAATTATTGATCTCACTAAAGTTAAGGAGGACCATTTGGAAATAACATGTGTTGATCATATGCGTGTAATTTCCATTCTACGCATCCATGATTGATCTATGTCATTTAGCTATATCGGTATATGTGACCATTGATGGTTTAGTTACGCTATATGTACTACTAAAATCTGTTAAATCAGCGACGCCTCAGGACGTCGCTAAATAGGGAAAAAAAATGTCGCTAATATCGATTAGCGACGTATTTAGCGACGTTTGTACGTAGTCCCGATTAACCTAGTCGCTAAACCACAAAACGTTGTAATACGTCGCTATTGCCGACATTTAGCGACGCTGACACGTTGCTAATGCAGCGATGACCAGCGACGTAAAACGTTATCATTTATCGACGTAATCTAGCGACATTGAGCGACTTGACATGCATCGATGCTGACCTGGCTTGAGAGCCAAATGGCGACGTTCTGCGACTTTGGTACGTTGCTATAGTACCGACATATAGCAACGTTTAGCGACGTCTTACGTAGCAACGTTTAGTGACGATCAGCGACGGTATTCATCACAGTTAGCGATGTTGTGATACTTACTTAGCGACGTTACCGTCGTCGCTGGACGTCGCTGAGAGTCGCTGAATGTCGCTAATCTTGAAAAAAAATAAAAAATACAGCATTTATAGCATCCCTTGCAGCATTTGCAGCATCCCCTACACCATTTGTTACAACAACGACGGTGTGTATCATGAATACAGTATCAAACAACACAGATACACACAGTCACGAATACGTTTGAAACACAATCTCATCAATCAACACAGATATATGAAAATTTGTAACAACAATGTCAAACATAATGGTCCACATAAGAATAATGTATGTATAACCACATAAAAGACCCAACAATGGGCCATCACACAACAATATATGTCGACTACGGCTGATCAGGAGGAGCATCACCGCTCCTGGAAAGAAGGTAAGCATACTGCTCCGGTGTAACCACCGACGACGATAAAGGAGGAGACAATACAACCGCTGGAGAAGGAGGCAGTATAACCGCTGGAGATGGGTGCGTCCGCGTCTCCTCTAGGGCTTGCAGTCTGGCGCTGTATTGCTCCATGCAAGCCGCTATCCTAGTAACGGTGTCGTGAATGGACTCATGTGTCCCCTGTACGTACTGTACGGTGCGCTCGAGCTCGTCAAAGCGTGCGGTAATCGACGCAGCGTCCCCTTGTGCCTGAGACCCTGGCTGCTCAGCAATCCTCCTCAGCATATCGTTGCATAGCTCAGCAATCTGGCGGACAATGGTCTCCTCAACTCGGGATGACTCGGCCTGTGACGGCTGTGAATGCACACTGGAAGAGGGAGCCCTGGATGCCTGTGTCGCAACAAATGCGTCGTAGGACCCCATACCGTAGTACGTACCCCTCTGAAGACCACCAACAGCGGACTTCCAGAGCTCGTCCACCGATCGAGGCAGAGAGGGCTGCGATGTACCAACCCCTCCCTCTGTCGGTGCACTAGCATTCGTACGCTCATCACGTAGCCTAACATACTCTTTCTAGAAATTATTGTGCATCTCTATACATCAGTACTTACCTAAATTAGCCTAATAAACGTCTAAAATATTTAATTATTATTAAGTATATGGTTATCTGTATATTCTTCAAGTTGTGTTAAAAATTAACGAAATCTAAATTAGTACTTACATAGCTCTGAGTAGCCCGGTCGTCAATGAGCTTCCCGTCCTTCCGATGGGTGGCCAGGAAGATGGTCACCATGTTTGCGTTCTCACCCCTCTTTACTGCGTGTTGTTATATTTTATTCTTTAGTAAAATAGAAAATTATATACTCCTACTATCAATAAAATCTTATATACTGCAATAAATTACATACCAGACGACGGAAATGCTCTGTCATAGGAATCGATCCACCACCACTTTCCTTGGCCCTCGTCCTAGCCGCCTTCGCCTTCTCCGACCGCTCTCTGTACGGGGGCTCCTCAAATCGAGCCCTCATCGTGGTCCATTGGTCAGGTGTGATCCAACCAGCAATCGGCTTTCCGGAGCGCTGACGAGCTTTCTGATCGTCAATTGCATCACGAATCAACTTGGCGGCGACGGCAAAAAATTGCCTCTCAATCTGCTCGGCCCGGTGTGGTGGATAAAATAAGTCCTCTAAAAGAATTACAAATTAAAATAATAAGTTCTAAAAAATGCTTAAAATTATATTAATCATACTAAATTAACTATCTTTAGTTACCTTGAAGTGGGCAAACCAGAATGCCTTCCTCTCTTCCGAGGCATCCGAGTAGTTGATCCACGGACCCCCATAGTTGGACCTTAGAAAGGAGCCCAACGCTCTCTGTACCGACGAGGGACGATATCTGTATACAACGATAACCGACGTATTAATGAATATATAGATATACAGACATGCATAATATATATATATATATATATATATATATATATATATATATATATATATATATATATATTCATTATATAATATATTCATTTAACTTACTTCGTAGGACCGTCGGCCCAAATCTCCATCCTCGTCTCGTCCTGAGGTACGCATGGAGGGTCGCTCTGGTATCGATCCGCCCGGGCGGGAGTAGGGACTACCTCCTCCACCTGCTCCCCACCCGCCATACTATTGTCAGCGGTAGGAAGGCTAGGGGAAGGAGTATGATCAGCAAGCCTGGAACTGCTCGTCGTAGGTATACTGCCACCCGGACCTGCGACCGTATGGTACAATGGAGTGCTCGGGTCAGACGATGGTCCGGAGCCATCCTCTGGTAACGGAGCTCTCTGTCCACCTAAGGACATGGCTCGTCCTGGCCTATGTCTGCGTCGTCCTGAGGTGCCTCCGCGTCGTCCTGCTATGCTGATAATAACATTGGAGTTCATAATTTAAGACTACAGAAATATAAATACATCAAAATCACAGTTTATGATTGAAAATATAAATAATACAATGACAGTTTAGAAATATCTGCATACATTGGAATTCATAATTTAAGTTTTCAAAAATGATCATAGTTCATAATTTAAGATTACAGAAATATTAATACATCAAATCACAGTTTCTCAATCATCCTCTGAAAATTCATCTTCTTCGTTTGCCTCCTCCTCCTCCTCATCCTCTTCCTCTTCCTCTTCATCGTCACTAGCATCTCCTTCTTCTTCCCCTTCGGGTACTTGTACCTCTTCTACACAAGTAGATATTGAATGGGGAACTTCTGCTGAGTCGACATCAACTGTATTTGGTAAAGAGGCAGCTCGTCCTCCTGATAAGCCACTTCGTCGACGTCGTAGGTAATTCTGGCTTTAGTCTTGCATACTGCCCACCAGTCGTACCTCGTTGTTCCCCGTCTAGGATATGTTGTAAAATATACGAGTTGAGCTTGACTTGCTAGGATAAATGCACTACAACAAAAACCCTTTTAATAACGGCTAAAAAGCGTCATTAATGACGTACCATGACGCTTTTATTTTTACAGCAACCGTTATGAAAACGGGTGTTATAAATGTTTTTTAAGCATCATAAAATAACCGTCATGAATAGTTTCTATAAAAGCGTTATGAATAGTTAATATAGTGCACAATTCAGAACAATTTTAAAACGTCATGAATAGATAATATGTATAGGCTCAATGCAACACATTTATAACACTTTATACTATTCAAATTAGCATATTTATAATGCTCTATACTGCACAGTATATATTATATTCCAAAAACTTAACATTATATATCACCATTTTTATTACATTTATCAAAATAGAGTACATATCAACATCTTCATTACATTGAATATCCAAATACAGAATGTACCCAAAAAATAAGAATAAATCTCTCTTTTGGTAACCAAATTATTATAAATATTTACTTAAGTAGATTCTGACCATGGATCTTCTCTCTGCCATCTCTTGAAGATATCGGGAGTCCCAAAGAGAAGTAGTGTCGCAGCTGAGCGACGACTTGGTGCTGCTGCAGCCGGCGCCGTCGTGGGAGAGCCTCATCCTCTGATCCCTTACTCTCGCCTGAACCCTCACCAGCGCCTGCATGCACCTCAGCGTCACGTTGTGCCCTTTTTGAAAAAATCGGAAATGTCAGCTTAGCATTTTAGTAATCACGCTGAAATATGAGCCTAACAATCAACCTGGATTTTACCAAGCCAATAATTAAAGAAAGTTAACAAGAAATTTATATATTAGAAATCAAAATCGAAAATGCATAATTAAGAAAAGTGCTTCCAGGTAATGATGTAAAGAATGTAAAATACCCTATTTAATTAGAACAAAATTAAAGGATAGACCAGTCTGCTTTATTTGTTAAATGTTGGGAGATACATAAAAATATTACAACAGGAATGAGACGGATGAGTGGCCATATAGTAAAGACGGTACAAAATGTGTACATCTGTAGGAAAACAAAAAGTGACTTCAATTGAGGATAAGGAAAAAAACGTAGGTATCGTTCCTACTTTAAAGAGAAACAGATAGACCTTAATAGAACTGAAAGGGAAAAGAAGACCCATTCTGCCACCAAAAATGTAGGGCTGGGTGCTTGAACATGAACATATGTGTCAATATGCAGAATTCCGAGATTATCATTTATAATAAAAGAAATCAATACAATATTGTATCCGTATGTTCAAAAATTTAAACATGAACAGATGTGTCAACAATCTTACTCTCTCAATCAAGCTTCCACCAGAAACTCTATGAGTATGTTATACCCAAGAAAGCAAAAGACCAGCCGAGGATGGTTCAGACATACACTTCCATCTACTGATCACATCGTGGGGTTGAAAGAAACAGCTTATTAGTACCTTTGAGGTACTGGGGAAGGAAAATATCACCATATCAAGTAGCTTTCTTTACCAATGAAATATACAAATGAGAATAAACAGTGCACAATTATCTTTTCTTTCCAAGAGCCAAATCACATTTGGAAATAGATATGACCGCACAATAACAAGTAGAACAGGGAGGCCACCGACAAAGATCACAACTGATGCATAAACTTAAAAGAAAGCGAACTTCAAATATTCTTAATGATGCATAAAATAGAAAAGAAAGCGAACTTCAATACCATTCTATTTGTTCTTCTACTGGTCCTTCTTTCCCTTTCTGATGTAGGAGATATCCTCCTAATTTTACCATAATTTGGGAAGCTCAGGCTCCAAGCAGTCTCCTATTCGGGTGCCAAGATTTGTGGTTCTTGGCCCCTAAGTAATTTATTGTTCTTCCAAGCAGCCAAATAACATGTTTGTCTTAAGTATTTTCTTTTTTATTTTATGATTTTCTTTTCTACCAAGCTATCCATAAATGTGATATGGCCAAATCCAATTTAAAGGACTAGCCTAAAGTGCAATGGCATCCTACAGTTATAGAAAAAGTTATCATGCTTTTCCCTTTTGTCACGCCTCAGTCCCAAATACTTGAGACTAGATACGTATCATGCCAGCTGTATACATACGAGTAAATATACAACTCGTATATATACATAAGCTGTAAATGTAGAAAGCCAAGACACTAAACTCATCCACAAAGATAAATTATAATATAAAACAACTTTGAGTTTGTCATATACACAATAGTCGTGCGGAGACAAAGTCCACTACCAACCAAATTAAATAGAGAAGAAATATACAAAGAAAGTGATTGGTCGAGCGAAGCAAATGACGAGTCCAAAAGCAATCATCACGAATGATAGAGCGCAAGACATGGCCTTAGCTAGAGCACCTGCAGGAAATCACGAAAACACACACCTGGGGAAAAACCAGGTCCTCAGAGGGACGTAACAAGACACATAATATCATGCCAATAAACTGAATAAATAAGCTCAACAGAAAAGTATGCATGAGTAAAGGTTCCTACCCATTCTAGGTGATATGCACTTTGAGGACAACGTTCTACGCAGGGGCTGTAGCTAAGGCCATGTCTTGCGCTCTATCCTTCGTGATGATTACTTTTGGACTCGTCATTTGCTTCGCTTGACCAATCACTTTCTTTGTATATTTTTTCTCTATTTAATTTGGTTGGTAGTGGACTTTGTCTCCGCCCGACTATTGTGTATATGACAAACTCAAAGTTGTTTTTATATATAATTTATCTTTGTGGATGAGATTTAGTGTCTTGGCTTTCTACATTTACAGCTTATATATATACGAGTTGTATATTTACTCGTATGTATACAGCTGGCATGATACGTATCTAGTCTCAAGTATTTGGGACTGGGGCGTGACATGTTTTTGTGGTGGCCCATGCAGGTCCCAATTAGTCCACTAGCCATGTCGATGAGTAAAGGTATGAATCCACAAGAAAATAGGAAGCATGATTTAGTCACGATTAATGGTGAGAGGAATTTTTGTAGAAAGTTACGTGCCATATTTTTAGAAAATATTTATATTACTTTAAAAACATATTTACTTGTAAAAATTTCTTTAAGACAATACTTGAAATATTTATATATAATAATTTTGGAAATTACATCTTATTAGTAAAAATACTCTAAGTTGTAAAATAGGATTAAGGCGGAAACTATATTTCACAATTTAAAATATCTATTTTAGATAAATATTTAAAAATATTCCTAAATCATTTAGACCCAAAAAATAAAATTGGTCAATTATATGTACCTATAATACCAAAATATTTTAGTGTTTCAAAAACTGACTTGAAATTTTTGTTAGAAAACAATAGTTATAATAATGTAATAATAATATCTAACAAAACAACAAACTAATATATGATCAATAAAATAAATGACACCATTTAAATAAATGATGATAATACTAATAATAATAATAATAATAACAAATAAATAAATGACCCATTTAAATAAATGATATAATACTAATAGCTATATAATAATATAATAATAATAATAATAATAATAATGGCAGCATTAATAATACTAAAAAAATATATAATAATAATGATAATGATATAATAATAATAATATAATAATAATAATAATAATAATAATAATAATAATAATAATAATTACTACAGCTACTTTCTTTCTTAGTTGAGAGAGAGAGAGAGAGAGGTTTTTTAAAAAAATAAAAAGAAAACTTTCTTTACAAAGCAACAAAGAGAGAGAGAGAGGAAGTAGAGAAAGGGGTCGAGCGGGGGTTCTTACCGACGGGCGTGCGCCGGCAGCCGATCGCGGCGGAGCTCGAGCGCCTGGCGCGGAGGAGACCGCTGGGTGGTGCTCCCCGTGCGCGGCGATGGAGGTCTAGGCGCGGTTTGTAACCGGCCATGGTGGAGCGCGCCAGACGCGCGGTAGGAGTGACGGTGACGCGGCGCTGGTGCTCCGGAGACGGCGGAGGAGGGAGTTTGGAGAGCGCCGGGGACGGAACGACGGCGTCGAGGTTAGGGTTCTCCCATCCTCTTTTTATTTCTGAAATTTTTGGGAGTCGTTGGTGGTGGTGACCGGTCGGCGGTGGACTGGTTGTGTTGGCGGTGGCGTTGGGTTGTGTTGCAGGTGGTCGAGGGTTTTTTGGCAAGTGGCCGAGGTGGTGGTAGGCTTGGTTTGTGTGGAGGGTGGCGGATGTTGTTCCGGTGCGGTGGATGGGTTCGTATGGCCGGAGACGGCACTAGCCGTGGTGGTGATGGTGGGTGGCAGGTGGTGGTCTTGCCGAAGTTGGCCAAGATTATTTGGAAGTCTGGTGGTGATGGTGGGTGGCCTGGTGGTGGTCTATGGAGGCGGGCGTGGTGGAGAAGAGGCTGCGGTTGGGTCTCTGTGGGACAGTCTGCGGTCAAGGAACGGGAGGGAGCAGAGGAGGTGGCGGAGAAGACGGGGTCGGGTCGAGGAAGACGGTGTCTCGCCGAGGTGACGGCGGACAGGATTTAGAGTAGGGTTAGGGATAGAAATTTTTGATGGTGTCGGGGGTGTCCGACACGGAATTAATGGAATGTATATGTAATTGTGGAATAAGATGGACGGGAGGGAACACGGACACGGTGTACGGGGTTGAGAATTATTTGTGGAGTAATTGTGGAGGTACTGCGGTCGGGTCTCTGTGGGACAGTCCGCGGTCGAGGAACGGGAGGGAGCAGAGGAGGTGGCGGAGAAGACGGGGTCGGGTCGAGGAAGACGGTGTCTCGCCGAGGTGACGGCGGACAGGATTTAGAGTAGGGTTAGGGATAGAAATTTTTGATGGTGTCGGGGGTGTCCGACACAGAATTAATGGAATGTATGTAATTGTGGAATAAGATGGACGGGAGGGAACACGGACACGGTGCACGGGGTTGAGAATTATTTGTGGAGTAATTGTGGAGCAGTACCTGCCTATATAGGATGTGGGAATAACCATTGGATAAGGATTTGGTTTGTTTAAACCATATTTAGATAATATAAATATTAATTCAAATAAATCGAATCTCAATTTAAATTAAATTACATTTTAAATCTAGATCATCTAATCTCTAATATACATATAAATTCTACCTTTAATTTAAATCGATTTAAAAATCCAATTCAATATAGATAAAAACTTACTTTAATTTAAAAGCCATTTAAAAATAAGGTCAATAAAATCCTTTCCAATTTATATTATCAAAATAATTCAAATGTTAAGTAAAACAAAATTTTAAATATCTTTTTCGTAATTATTAAAATATAGCATTAATTAATTTCGAAAATCAAGAATATATTTAAATATTTATTTATAAAGTAGCTTTTGTAAATGATAAAATAGATTAATACACAAATTCTAAATTTCGCAAATATCTAGAATATTTTATATAAACCAAAATTTTTCTAAACTACTACTTATTTTTAAACAACAAAAAATTACCCTTTTAAATTATATAAAAAAGGTTTTGGCAATAACGGCAAATAGATATAATTATTTGGAAACTGTATTTTCCATAAAAATAAATCTATAAATAAAATATTTTCTGAAAATATGTACCTCGCACATATTCGCACTCGTCGAGCAAAACGAAAAATAAAATTCCGTGCACGACGTACAATACAAAAATTTTAAATCAGTACCAAAATCGATAAAAATAGTAGAAATTTAGGGGTTTTACATCCTACCCAACTTAAAAGAATTTCGTTCTCGAAATTAAGAATTAGTAGGGGGTAAGAATACACAAGGGGGTATCGATGGGAATAAACAATGGCAATGTTTCGACAAAATCATGTCGTAAGGAATCATGATCTAAGTCATAGAAAAATAATACGGTATGGTCATAATCGATAGGAAGGCTAAAGGAGGTTCTAGTATAACGCCTTCGTCCTTCTAAAATAGGTGAAGGTGAAAGCAATATAGAGTTCGAAGGAGGCGTTATCGAATACGAATACGTGATTCAAAGGCGATCGAATAATTTCAAAAGAAATTTTCAAGGCAGTCGCGGATGGGACTCTAAAGGACAAGTTTAGCTATGTCCCCATCCAAGTAGGACGATAGATAAAAGCGAACCAAAGTACAATAGGTTGATCAGACCATCATGCACCGGTTCTGATTTGACAGTATGTTAGTGGGCGACCCAATAAAACATATGTCATGATCAAGCTTGATAAAGAATACGCTTGCAAAGCTAAGCTATTTTAGCATCACAGGTAAATAAAATAATAAGTAAGGGTAATGATGAAAGAAAATCAATTAGTCCAAGATCTTATAAAATCTAAGTTCCGCCCGAAATTTGGGCCTATACAGTCGGCTTAGTTGACTAGATAAGTTAGGGTCTACTGAATTCTATGGTCCAAGTGAACCTATCAACGTGGTCCACAAAAATGTTGGTTAGGTCGTGAGGTATTCTACTCAACTTACAAGAATTAAACTAATGGTGTGATAGGTCCAACAATCAAGATTTAAGCATGTAAGGAATTAAGTAGAACAAAATCATATATCGGGTCGAAAGAATTGAGTCGAGGTCGAGCCTCATCTATAGTTTAAAAAGTATATTGGTTTCACGGTAGGGATTAGAGTCCAGTCTTTTTGACCCGAAAGTCGCAATATGAAATTAGAGTACAAGGAGACGTGTTTTAGTGGCACGTGATTACCTACATGAAGGTGGGCTCGTCTAGGTCTTACATATGAAAGTTGTGGGAAGAAAAAGTCTAGTGTTGTGCTCCAAATATCAAAGTCACGATAGGGACACCAAAGAACTTAAAGTAGAAAAGTGGAAGTTAATGAGATAATGATTAACGAACCAAATAAATGACCGAGCTAAAACATGAAATAAAGGTAACTTAGATTCTAACAAATCAAGGTAAAATAGATTAGGAGTACAGTTTCTAGGGATATGATAGCCAATTAGATGGTGTATGATCAAGGAACAATCTAATCATTTCTCAAGTTTCAAATGATTAGATGGTCATGACAAAATCTAGAATTGAGGGAAGGTCGAGTAAGTCAAAAGATATGTTCATCGGTTTGGTCGATGACTATACTTGTGGATATGCAATATCATAATCATAGGTGGCATGGCAATCTAATGTACAATACTTCT
The DNA here is from genome assembly GCA_029216955.1 of Iris pallida. NCBI lineage: Eukaryota > Viridiplantae > Streptophyta > Magnoliopsida > Asparagales > Iridaceae > Iris > Iris pallida. The sequence continues at coordinate 8,228,567 of JANAVB010033016.1, read as the reverse complement.
ATCTCACTAGGGTGACCTTCCTTGCTTCTTGGTCCGCTACCAATATGATCTAATCTAAATTTTAAGTTCCTCGAAGTTTCTCAATAAAATTTTTAAGATACTCCGCCACAATTACCAATTATCTTAGACTGTCAAGTTTAATTTAAATCTCTAATCAATCTCGAAATAGTCCTTGTATATCGCAAAATGAACATTTTTTTATTTTTTTACTAAAATTTAAATATCCATAATCAAGGCTTTAAACTCGAAATTTAAATAACTCTATAAATCATAGATCATAGGACAAAATTTAGAATTTGAATTTTTTCCTCAAATTCGATATCTTCCAAAAATTTTAAACAAATTTTTTCCATCATCTCTTTAAAATTTAATAAACTTTATAACGTACGCGCAAAAACCTCAAGTTCTCTCCCTTCTAAACTTTCATCTCTCTAGTCGTCTAGAAAATCATAATTTAAACTCTTTAAATAATCTCGAGACAAACTCTTTCATATTACAATCCAAACTTAAGTTAACCGTAAATCAAGTGTCAAAACTTAAATCATAACTATTTCACAATTTCAAAATTCATAAAAAATTTTGCTTTCTCGATCTAGCTATCCTCTTGTGTATACCACCTTGTAAATTTAAAGTAAAATTTTAACTATCCTTTGATAGCGGTAATATGCTACTACCCAACTTGGAATTAACTAATCCTTATGATCATATCTCTAGGAAAAATAAATATTTTTATACTCAAATATACCTCAATGGATATTAATTGTCAATGCAATCTATCTAGCCATGTGTTTAACCTATGGGCATATACTAGTGTAGTCACCTTACTAAACACGAAACTAAGAAATTTACGGTAGAAGGAGTCAAGCAAGATGCAATTCGAGGAGGTCGAATGAGAGTTCGAAATTTAAAGTCAAGAAAGGATGTCAAGTAGGTGGATGAGATTCTAGACTCTAATCCTATATTGCAGGCCCGTTCGGTACAGTCATGTAACCGAAACGGCAAACTTGACCTGCATGGGCCACCACAAAAATATGTCACGCCCCAGTCCCAAATACTTGAGACTAGATACGTATCATGCCAGCTGTATACATACGAGTAAATATACAACTCGTATATATACATAAGCTGTAAATATAGAAAGCCAAGACACTAAATCTCATCCACAAAGATAAATTATAATATAAAACAACTTTGAGTTTGTCATATACACAATAGTCGGGCGGAGACAAAGTCCACTACCAACCAAATTAAATAGAGAAGAAATATACAAAGAAAGTGATTGGTCGAGCAAAGCAAATGACGAGTCCAAAAGCAATCATCACGAAGGATAGAGCGCAAGACATGGCCTTAGCTACAGCCCCTGCGTAGAACGTTGTCCTCAAAGTGCATATCACCTAGAATGGATAGAAACTTTACTCATGCATACTTTTCTGTTGAGCTTATTTATTCAGTTTATTGGCATGATATTATGTGTCTTGTTACGTCCCTCTGAGGACCTGGTTTTTCCCCAGGTGTGTGTTTTCGTGATTTCTTGCAGGTGCTCTAGCTAAGGCCATGTCTTACGCTCTATCCTTCGTGATGATTGCTTTTGGACTCGTCATTTGCTTCGCTCGACCAATCACTTTCTTTGTATATTTTTTCTCTATTTAATTTGGTTGGTAGTGGACTTTGTCTTCGCCCGACTATTGTGTATATGACAAACTCAAAGTTGTTTTTATATTATAATTTATCTTTGTGGATGAGATTTAGTGTCTTGGCTTTCTACATTTACAGCTTATGTATATATACGAGTTGTATATTACTCGTATGTATACAGCTGGCATGATACGTATCTAGTCTCAAGTATTTGGGACTTGGGCGTGACACTTTTGTTGGAGTTCCTGTTCGTGGAATTGGACGCACAAAGGGTACAGTTTTGCTCGGTTTGCCGGCGATGTACCCTCCTATAGGAAATCCCGGTCGTTGGCTTCGGTCACACCGCAATTCCTACTTATCCTTCTATCCCCGTAATCATCTCCTTCCTAGCAATTCCATGAGATTGATCCTTATGCCCTGTGTCAATTTGGAGATACTGCTTGGTGAGAACAAAAGCTCACATTTGATTAATGGTTGTATAGTTTACCAATACCTATACCTGCAGTACCAAAACCAATATCCTTCCTCTTTATCGCCAGGACACTGACACGACTGGTGTCCAAATCTGATATCGATACTACACATAATGTCCCAGGTCTGATACAATAACCAACATAGACACGAAATTCATAGACTATATCCAAAACCAAGAATTAGAGGGGAGTGTCAAAAATCATACCACGTAGCTAACCGTGTCTTCGTGTCAACACTGAACCTTCGTGTCCGGAGTCTGATACCATTGTTATCGTGTCCAGAATTGGTGCCAAGGTTGGTTCAGTAAATTCATCAAACACCATAGGTACATAAGCAATAATTGAATATTGATGTTAATTCTTGATCAAATCGATCAAAATTTCAAAGGAAGAGCGAAATTCGATCAGAGAATCATGGTTTGGAAATTTACCAGATTAATTTGAATGATCGTCCCGTCTCCGCACGGATCGTTCGATCAATGACTACTGCTGCGACGGAGACGACACGGACACCCTGGCCTGCCAAGGAGAACCATCATCGTCCAGATGATAGCGATTGACTCCTGGTGTCGGTCCTCCGTGCGTCGCCGAGTTCGACGGCCACCGCAAATTCGCCAACGCCCGATCGAAAAGAGGAAAGAAGAGCGGAGAGACCACAATCGGTTGTCCTGCTCTCTTTTTTCACCTTACGCGACGTCGGCGTCAGAGAGGCCATGCCAGAGCCGTCGGCCCGCCCGTGCCGCCAGCTCTCTCCCCATCTCCTCCTCCCTTTCAAACTAGGTTTAGGGTTTTGTATCTAGGGTTAGGGTTTTGGAGTTGGGAGAAAGGAAGGAAAAGAAGGGGGAGAGAAGGGTGTTGCTAAACTAGAGTTAGGGTTTTGGATCTATGGGATTTTAGAGTTGGGGGAGAGAAGGGAGAAGAAAGGATCGGAGAAGGAGAAGACCAGAACAAGGGGAGTGAAAAAAATTTATTGAAGCACGAGAATTTGTCAAAAATGAACTTAAAAAATATACAAGTTTGCCACCGCTCTAAAATATTAATAACGTTTTGTTTTATAAACGTTATGAAAAGTCCAGAATTAGCCCAAACCGTCATAAAAAAAGGTATTTCGAACTTTCATAACGCTTTTTTATCAGCCGTCATGAAATCCACTTATCAAACGTCATTAATAGGTCTTTTTGTTGTAGTGATGGTTCGTATCCTTGGTATCGACGATGGTAGTTAATATCCACAAGACCATGCTTATCAATTTTTTATCCTTGATCTTGTATGGGATTGAACCAATCAACTTTGAACAACACGATCTTGGCAGGCTCTATGCCATAGTTGTACGTCAATTCCACGATCTCTCGTAAGATGCCATAGAAATCATTGCCTGGAGTGACATCTTTGTAGTTTGTAGATTTGATACACAAGCAACTGTTTTTTGTGGAATCAAGATCCAGGAAGCTATCTTTGATGAGAGCATTTGTTGATTTGAACTTAAACCCATTCACGCAATAACTTGGCCATATTTGGACGGCATAAATTGGTCCCTTGGCAAGAGTTCTAATAGATTCATTCTCAAGGATGACGTCCGGACGATCGACCTAAACACGAAAAGATACAAAATTAAGTTTAATGTTAAGTTATTTCTTGTGCAGTTGTGAATGGAGGAAGATTTTAACTAGCTTCTTACGTACATATGCAGTCAACTAAGACGGGAAATGAAGTCTCATTTCTTCTTCTACTTCTTCATCTGCAATGTATGGTCTACTTGACCTCACCTCATCATTAAATTTGCTGAAAATTAATAAATATCGGGATATACTCGTTAAATTATAATAACGTAATCAACAAATAGATGACTTGAACGTTGAAGATTTTCACTTACCACTCTAGCTTTTCCACTTCATCCTCCTCGCAGTTGAGTAATATATAACTGGGCAGCCTTTAGTTCCTCATCATTCAAATATCTCTTTTTTAGTTTTCCAGAAGGCTTACCAAGAGCATTGAAGACTTTCAATAATGCATCATTATATTATATATCTCCATCGTCGTTCCTTGGAGCTCTTGTTCTATTTGTAGCAATATGAGGCTTGAAATACATTGAACAAAAGTTTGTAATCTCCTCAAGGACATAGGCTTCACAAATAGAACCCTCGACCCGTGCCTTATTTTTTACCTTCCTCTTCAGGTGGTTTAGATGGCGCTCGAACGGGTACATCCACCGATAACCGACGGGCCCACTAACACGTGCCTCATATGAAATATGAATTGGCAAATGCTCCATAGAGTCGAAGAATCGAGGAGGGAACACCCTCTCAAGCTTACACAATGTTACTGCAATGTCCTTCTCTTGCTTTTCAAGCCGATCGACGAGCAACTTAGTAGAACAAAGATCTTTGAAGAATATTCTAAGCTCTGTCAGTGGATCCCAAACGACATAAGATAAGAATTCCCGAAATACAATCGGGATTAACCTCTCCATAAAAATGTGACAGTCGTGGCTCTTCATACCCTGTAATTTGTTCTCCTTCAGGTCAACACTCTTCTCAAATTCGATACGTACCCGTCTGGAAATTTTAGGTCCTGGATCCACCTACAAAGTTTACCTTTGTCCTCCTTGTCCAGTGAGAAAATGGCCCTGGGCTGCTTATACTTCCCACTGCCTTCCTTTATCAAATGCAACTCTGAACGTCTGCATATTTCTTCTAAGTCCAACCTGGCCTTGGGATTGTCTTTCATCTTCCCCTTTACGTCAATCATAGTATTTATTATATTGTCAAATACATTCTTCTCGATATGCATGACATCCAGGTTTTGTCTGAGCAGATGGTCACTCCAATATGGTAGGTACCAGAATACTCATCTTCGTCCAGTTGTGAGCGCGGCCAAATCCATCATACTTGTACCCGCTGTAGGCTCTTCAATAGCACTTGACAATTCTTTAACTTCTTTCCATATCGTGTTCCCGGACCACCGTGGCGGTGGACTGGACTTCTCTACCACGCCAGCACGAAAAGCATTCCTGATCCTCCGGTACGGATGATCCTTTGGCAGGAACTGTCGATGACAATCAAAGAAGCACGGTTTTCCTCCGTGTTTCAAACGGAAAGCCTTAGTGCAATGCATGCAATACAGACATGCGAGACGACCATGGGTGCTCCAACTCGATAATATTCCATAGGCCGGGAAATCATTGATGGTCCACATTAGTGCGGCCCTCATCTGAAAGTTCTGCTTTCTGGAAACATCATATGTGGTTGCACCTACTTTCCACAACTGATTCAGCTCATCTACCAAGGGCTGTAAGTACGCATCGATGTTCCTCTTCGGATTCTTCGAACCTGAAATAATAACAGTTAGGAACATGTAAGGAGTCTTCATACACATCCAAGGCGGCAAGTTGTACGGAGTAACAATCACAGGCCAACAAGAATATTGTGAGCCCGAAAGTCCAAATAGGGTAAAACCGTCGGAGAAAAGCCCCAATCTGACATTACGCGGCTCCGAAGCAAAATCGGGATACACTCGATCAAAGTGCTTCCATGCTTCCCCATCGGATGGATGATCCAGTACTCCATCTATTTGTTCCTGCTTGTGCCAACTCATATTATCAGCTGTCTCCTTTGCCATAAACAACCTCTGCAACCGCGGCGTCAAAGGCAAATAGTGTATCGAATCTGTTGGCTTGCGTGCACCAGAAGTTCTTGTTGTACTAGTTGCCTTGAAGCGATCGGCACCACAAAATCTGCAGGCGTCTTCATCCTTGTCGTCCTTATAGTACAACATGCATCTGTTGCGACATGCATCAATTTTTTCATACCCCATCCAGAGCGATCTCACCATTTTCTTGGATCGGTAGAAGTCTTTAGGTAACTTGCCACCCTCCGGCAATATATCTTTAATTAACTCCAGGATTCGGTTGTAGCATTCTTGAGACATGTTAAAAATCTGATTTTATGCTCAACAATCTTGTAATCACCTCCAACGGTGAATGGTCATCACAACCAGGATATAAAGGAGTCCTTGCATTCTCCAGCAACTCCATGAACTTTGTAGCATTGGCATTCGGTGCCTCCTCAGCTGCATATTGATTGTTCAGATCGAAACTAGGTCCCGCAGCATCGAAAACCATGTTCGTCCACCCTTGGTCGTAATCAGCATGCTCGTGGACATCTATATAAGGCTCCACATAAGGCTCCGGCTCGGAGGCTAAAGGCACAAGTTCTCCCTGTGCGGTCCACTGATAATAATTTGGCATGAAACCCCTCGAATACAAATGATATGTCACATCCACTTTCGAATGATATTTCAAGTTGCGACATCTCATACATGGACACTTAATTTTTGTACTGTCCATGTACTGAGGGAACGCCTTGGCAAACTGCAGGAACTGTTGCACACCCTGTATAAATTCATCCCGCACACCGCACATGTCATCAGGATGACGATTTTACATCCACAAATGGTTCCGCAGATAGTAATTCATATCCATTTTAAGATAATTCTGCAAAGATTGACACAGATAATAATTCATCAGGATAACGATTGTATATCCACAAACGGTTCTGCAGATAGTAATTCATCTATTTTAAGATAATTACTGCAGAAAGTGAAGGCCGACATGAACTGACGCACGAAAGTGACAATTGTACGACCACAAGTTTTATGTTCTTCAACGATATTTCACATGCATAATTGCCAAGTGTGGAGACGAATGACTCAGAACACAACCTAAAATTCATTCTAGCATACATTAGTTTGAATCATCTATGTTCTGTACATATGGTGTAGTATATGTTCTTATTGAATCTAGTATCTGAAGGATGCAACAGAATCAAGATGAACCCACATAATGTAATACTAAGACATTATCTACTACTAAAGATGTAGTGATAGGTTGTCGTATCATCATTGCCGAGGGATGGGGGTCTGGGAACAGTCAACTTTATCTGCGGCTACAGTTTCTGCCTCGCTAGTCGAATGGCTGTAGGGACTATGTCCTGATCACGATGTCGTACCGTAGATTAATGCAAATTCCTTATAGCAAATGTCGTACATAGATTTCTGTCTCGCCAGTCGAATGGCAGATAATTATACAAATCAAAATAGTCTTAAATAGGTACCAACTGCCTGAACATGACAGTCCCTAATTTGTACTGGATTTATCCTACCTCTGAGTTTCACACATATTAAAAAGGAAGGCATTTACTGTTAACAAGATAACCTGTCATGAATTAAACAACAGGCAAACTTAGATTTAGGATTTAAAATATGGTATTCAGGTCAACTTAATTCAGTCAAAGGATACTTAATAGAAAGTATAATTAAGACTTTCAACTAAGCAGGCAGCCTGGACTGCTGTTCAGAACTTGGCAGGCAATATCCCATACCATCTGATGACAAACCTATACACACCCTTGCCCAAACCATTTGTTTCAGTAGGTAAAACATTCCAGGTTACTCAAGTAACCTGTCGTACAACATTTGGTGTCAACAACATTCCTTGTTAATTGTAACATGCATACTATCAAATCCCAACTCTGCCAAAACCTGAACAACATCCTACACTAATCATTCCATATTTCAGTAATGTCAGTGAGCTAAATCATACTCAACTGTCGAGAATACTTAGGAGAAAACTCATTCACAGGATTAGTATCCATCCTTCGTGACATAGCTGATATTTTATAGGGCTCGATAATAATTATTAGTCAATTTATTCATCATTTCAAAAATCCTGAAAATGCCCAAAAAAAACTCCCAGTATCAGTAAATAGGGCTCGAACCCTAAATTAGAATTCGAATCCAAGCAAAATATCAAATTGACAGTTGATATGCCCAAAAAAACTCCCAGTATCAGTATATAGGTGTCACACTGTGAGTCTCATGTCCACACAGTGGGACACGATGTGTCCAAACCAACGAAATAGGTGTCACATGAACTAGAAGCGAGTCCACGCTCTCGTGTCCCCCGCAGCGAGTCCACTGTGAGTCTCGTGTCCCCCGCAGCGAGTCCACGCTCTCGTGGACATGAATTTGAAGCGAGAGAGAGAGCTAGAAGACGAGGCGAAACTGGAAAGCGGGGACATGGGAGAGTTACCTGAGGAGGAGCTACCTGTGGAAGGAGGAGGAGGAGAAGGAGGAGGGAGATCGCCGGAGGAGCGCCGCGGAGGAGGAGGCCGGAGGAGGGAAATCGCCGGAGGAGCGTCGCGGAGGAGGAGCGCGCGAAAAATTGTGTGGGGGGGGAATTTGTGAATGATCGAAAAGGAAACCCTCGCCGCCTATATGAAACATTTAGCGACGTCCTTCTCGGCCGTCGCTAAACGTCGCTGATATTTAATAAACGACGACGCTTCTTAAAATGCGTCGCTACACGTCGCTATATCAGCGACGTGTACCGACGAACTTGCGACGCAGATTCCCATTTAACAAATTGTAACCGCTAGACGTCGCTATTAGTCGCTGTTGGCGACAAACAGCGACGTTTTAGATAACGTCGCTAAACTCCCAAAAATTAGCGACGTTTTATCTTGGAGTCGTTAAATACGTCGATGATATGACTTATTTTGGTAGTGTGTGACGAAGGCCGCTTTGATCCTATGTTGATATGGTTAATGGACGAGATTGTCCAGATATATCCTAAGGATTAAGATAGCAATTTATGAGCTCACTAAGGTTAACACAATTATAAGGTTACATATGTGGCCCAGTGGAAGATTGTTGGAATTATTTAATAATATGGGCCACACATGTAAAATTAATTGTGTTGGACTATCTAAATAATTAAGCCAAATTAAAGTGGTCTGATTAGAAAATTGGCTTAAGGGTATAATTGTCATAGAAATAATGTGTAGATACCGAAGATAAATCTAATTTGTTGAGGGACCAAATTAGAAATATCAATATATATATATATATATATATATGTATGTATTCATTAGGGTTATGGTCCACAACTCATACAGCCACCAAAGAGAGTTTTCTCTATTCTCTTCTGCATTCCCATCAACGGAGAGAGGAACAAAGATATAATATTGTTATTAAGGGTCGTAGCGAGTTGGAAGATCGAACCCCATAAGAAGACGTCTGTTTCAAGATCCATAAAGCCAATCAATAGATTCAGGTACGCTTCCGCAATTTAATTTATGTTCTTCATCTCATGAATCAACGGACAGAATAAAATCTAACAGTCAACTGGTCATGTCACTCTCTACGAATTAGAGAAAAACTCACAATTGTTAGATTCTCAAAACTAGCAGTGGTTGGATCTTCTGTTTGGTTTCTGTTGTTCGAGACCTATTTTGAAATCTCGCCGACCTAAACTCCTTAGCACCCTCGAATCAGTTGCTAATTAGTTTATTAGAACTTAGCATTTAATTTTCCCCGTCTTCTAAATATACAAAAAAAAGAAAAGCTTTTAGAGAAAAGGACACCCTAAAAAAACTAAATATGTTTATTAACAAACATAATCAAATTTGGTGTGCAATTGGCATTAGATGTAGAGGGAGACCACCCATGTCTATATAGCATATAAGAATAAGGAAATTCCTTTTTGCCCCTGTTAGGGTGGACTGTGGCTGTGCCCGCGCCAGCGCCATGCCGATGTGTCCACCTCTCCTCCCCCCCCTCCCCCCCTCCCCCCCCCCACCCCAACCCACCCCCCCACCCACCCACCCCAACCTACCTACCCCTTCGGAGGCCCATCCCGAAATTTTGGAATCCCCCCTCCAATGGGAGCTGACACACTATAGACGGGCCAGGACTGCAGTCACAAACTGCAGTGCATAAGAACAATAAACAAGAAGTTTTGTAGTCCAAGATATTTGCAGTAGTTTCTGATTCTCCAAAATTTCCTTTTATTTTGAACTTCTTTTTGCGTATTATTTCTAAACCACGAGAGAATAGGTGGACAGAGTAGTGTAGAGGCTGTTTTCTTCTGCATCGCCGAAGTGCTGAGGACTCTGGCGCATGCGCGTGCTCTCAACATTGTCTAACCGCAGCTGCAAGGACAAAGCGCACCTACAATGCAGATAGCATGATAGATGCATGCAGATAGCATGATAGATGCATGGTTTTTTTGCAGGGAATATCATCCCTCATGTTCGGACCAAACAACACACAAGGACCGTTCAACGAACCTGTCTATCATATTGTAGAAAGCTTTATCTTCAAATATTTGTATCTAAAATTAGAAATATATTCGAAATATATAGAGAATGGGCTATGACAGGAATTAATAGTGTTTAGTTTTGACAAATTGAAGGACTAAGTTTGATATTGGATTCCACGACGGCATAGTCACCCATCTCCAATCCAATAAATTCAACAGAATTTACTGAAATTTATATACAAATTCATAAAAAATATTATTTCGAATGATGAGATAATGGAGAAAACCAATCTAACATAATAGTTAGAAATTGGATGTCAAATCTTCATATCCATAGTTTTACTTGGTTGATTATGTCCAGCTCTCTCTTAATGTATAATAAGGTTTAATAGAAGGTTCTTATATCTTTTAGAAGGTTCTAATTATACCCGAGCTTCTTTGTTCCTCGAGGAGTTGTCAGGATTGCCGCCAGATCGAGACGTGGAGTTCAGCATTGACTTAGTGTCCGGATCAGCGCCGAAGTCCCAGCATTGCTACAAGATCAACCGAAAGAAGCTGCAGAGTTGAAGGTCCAGATTGATGAGTTGGAAGACAAGGGTTTTATTTGGTCCAGTGCTTCACCCTGGGGAGCACCGGTACTCTTCGTGCCCAAGAAGGATGGGACTGTTAGAATGTGTATCGATTACCGTGCACTCAATAACATCACCATCAGAATAAATACCCGTTGCCGCGGATAGATGAGCTGTTTGATCAGCTGAGTGGGGCGAAGTTCTTTTCCAAGATTGACCTTCGGTCGGGATATCATCCAGCGTGTGTTGAGATTCTGCGTGTAGTAAAAGTTCTTCCCACAACAGTTGAAATTTATAAAATTTGACAAAAAACTTTCTACAATGTTTTCCATGTATTGTAAATGTTCTGTAGCTATGGTAAAACAATATCTCCACATTGGATAACGTTGTACATAAATTTTGTACAACAGTGTATAAAAATTATAGGCTTAATTGCACTTTGATACCCTCAACTATTTCACTTTTTCAACTTATACCCTAAACTTTTTTACTCAACAACTCGATACCCTCAACTATTTATTTTTCAACTTAATACCTAAACACAAAAATCCCAAAATGCCCCTGGCTTTCTCTCTCCCATGCAACCCCCCTCCCCCCCCCCCCTCCCATTCCGGTGACCACCTCCCCCCTCCCATTCCGGTGACCACCTCCCCCCCCCTCCCTCTCCGGCGACCACCTCCCCCCTCCCTCTCCGGCGATGGTGGAGTTGGGAAAGGAGAGGAGGGCAGCGAGAGGGAGGGGGGAGGGGGTGCGGGTTGCCGTAGGGTGGAGGGGAGCGGGGGGGGGGGAGGGGGAGGGTGCAGGCGGGGCTGCGGAGGGGGAGGGTGCAGGCGAGGCGGGACGGGGGGGCGGGGCGGGGAGGGGGGGGAGGGGGGGGAGGTGGCCTGGAGTAGAGGGGGGGGGGGTGAGTGGTAGTTTTAAAATTTGGGTAAGGGCATTATTGTCCAAAAATTATCTGGGTATCAAGTTGTTACAAAAAAAAGTTTAGGGTATCAACTTGAAAAAGCGTAATAGTTGAGGGTATCAAGTAGCAATTAAGCCAAAATTATAAAAAAAAGTTTATAAAAAGTTTATACAACTTTTAAAAATGTTGTATAGTTATTCAATCATGTTTGCCAAACATTGTAAATAATATTTATATGTTGTAGTGCAATATCAACAATGATTCAAAATATTCTAGATGAAGTTTACAAGTTTTAGAAAGTTGTTAAAATATCATCTTACAACAATTTGTATATGTTGTTGAATGTGTTTCCATTATATATATATATATATTATATATATATATATATATATATATATATATAGGGAGCGGATCAAAAGCCCCCCTTAGAAAATCCCTAAAACCCCCTCACTCTAATTCATAATATTAATGTTAATATTAATGTTAATGTTAATATTAATGTTAATATTAATGTTAATGTTAATATTAAGTTTTTTATTTTTAATATTAATGTTAATAATGTTAATGTTAATATTAATTTTAATGTTAAGTTTAATGTTAATTTTAGTATTTAATGTTAATATTAACATTAATATTAACATTAAATTACGGATTAGAGTGAGGGATTTTTTTAGAAGGTTTTCTAAGGGGGGCTTTTGATCCGCTTCCATATATTATATATATATTATATATATATATATATATATATCTATATATATATATAGAGAGAGAGAGAGAGAGAAGAGAGATCAGAGGAATGCCCGATCCCTCTCCCCCCCTCTTCCCCTCCTGGCCCCCTCCGCCGCCCGTCGATCCTGTCCTCCCGCCCTCCGGTCAGCCGAGACTGTCGTCCTCCCCCTGCGCCCACCGGCGGAGTCGTGGCTGCCACCGGCGGGTCTCCCCGTACCCCGCGCATCTCCTTCCAAGGCGGGCGACCTCCCTCGTCCATCCGATTGGACCCGGACTGGCCGCTCCCGCTTTGTGCTGCGGCGCCGGCCACCACGCTCCTCCCTCCCCTCTATTCTGGGATCTCCTCCTCCTCCGAGTTCCCCGTCGTCCACCGCCGCCTGGCCCGACAACGTCGGTCATGCCCCATTGCTCGCATCCCCTTCTTGCCTAGCAACTATGGAAGCGAAGAGCCCCTCCGGCGGTGCTCTGAATGCCCTCACTGGTCTCGCCGGTCGGCGACCCACCTCCCCTAACCCACCTCCCCCTCCCGCCGTCAGTTTCCACCCACTTCTTTCTCTCGCGCTCTATGGCCGCAGGAGCTAACCGCCCTGGTCGACCGCTCCTCGGCGCTGCTCCGGCAGAGCCACCGTGTTGGCGCCCCCGTTGTGCTGGCCGCCCCCTCCGTCCCTGGCGTGGGCTGTGTCACCCCACCTCCCGCTGCTGTGCCGGGAGCTGCGCCTCTTGATACGCCGCCGTCCGCTCCTCCACTGCGATGGCCTCATCTCCCCGCTCCCGACGGGCGTCACCCTGTGGACGCGTTCTCGGCAGGCCCGCCCTCGATTCCTCCAAAGCTGGCATGCTCGGTGCCGCTGACACGTCCCATCAGTCCTGTCCCCCACGTGGGTCTGTAACATCGGGAGGAGCGTGCCTCGAGCGTTGTGCGTTGACGAATACGCTTCTCTGTCCTCGGTTGGCCCGCCAACTCCTCCAATTCCTTCGTTTGCGCTCGTTAACTCTGAGCTGCTTGGCACAGGGAATCCTTTTCCCTCCTCTGACTGTCCGTGGACCCCTCCCTTGTGGAGCAGCATTTGATGGCCCCCACTGCGCTGGCTTCTGCATCGTCCCTTTGTGCAGGGCTCCCCAAGCTAAGCTTGGCACTGGACGTGGGCCCCTCCCACGTGGCAGCCTCCTCTGCCTTCCTCCTGCTCAGTTGGGCTTGCGCATGTTGGCCCCCCTATCGTGGGCCCCTCCCACGTGGCAGTCTCCTCTGCCTATCCTCCTGCACAGTTGGGCATGCGCATGTTGGCCCCCCTATCGTGGGACCCCCTCTCATATTCCTTCCTCTGCCCTCCTTGTGGGTCCATCCCCCCTAGTGGGCCCCCATCCCCTTCCCCTCCCCCTCCGCGCCCGCCGGGCTCCATCCCCGCCACCCCCTTCTCGTAGACGGTTTCACCCCTCACGGCCCTCCCGTCTCCCGTTGTGCATCTCACGGTTCCCTCTGGGCAGCCCCTTGCCGGGTCAGGCCCGGTTCCCCAGGCTGTCGCATGCGAGATCTGCTCGGGGCTTTCCTTGGCGCAAGCCCCTTTCCCCCGGCAGTTGCTGGTGTGACTTCAGTCGGCGAACGCTCCCTACCACCACCCCTCCAGTGCTATCCCGTCCTCCTGGGCAGATCCCCCCCACCCGGACCCTTGCCGATGTAGCCCCCTCCTCGAACGCGGCTCGCCATCGTCCTCTGGCCTGGACCCTCCGATATCCAGACCCTCCCCAGCTCCCTCTCCTTCGCGGATGTCCTGAGGCCTGATCGGATTCAGTCTGGTCCCTTTCCGGCCGCGAAGTGGTTCTGCGAACGTCACTCTGACGCCACCGCCGGACGGATACCCTATCCGAGTCCCCTTCTCCGCGAGGAGATCCGATCCCTATCCTCCCCCTTCATCAGGACTTTGGTCCTCAAGTTCGGCTCCGGATGCCCTAAAATTTCTATCGTTCGGGAGACCGTCACCGGCTGGGGCCTCTCGACGACATACCGGATAGCCCCTCTCGACCCCAAACACTTGTTTCTCTACCTTTCCTCCGACCAGGACTTCAGCAAAGTGTGGGCGAAAGGCTCGACCAAAATTGACACTCAGTTTGTCAAAATTGTCAAATGGTCACCGAACTTCAATCCCAAAATTGATTCGACCATCATCACCTCCTGGATCACACTCCAATCTCCCCTAGTGTGCTTTCCTGCAGCAGCCCTCAAGAGGATCGCCAGCTCCTTCGGAGTCCTTGTGGCCATCGCCGAAGAAACGAGAAACCTCTCTAAATGCAACTACGCAAAGATTTGCGTTGAGCTGGACCTCGCAAACGAACCACCCAAATCGATCGAGATAGAACTCGGAGATCAGTCATTCAGCCAAGCGCTGGTTTACGACAACAGCATAATTTTCTGTCAACACTGCCAGATGTGCGGCCACTCTCTACAACACTGCTACCGTGCACACCCAGAACTCAAGAAACCTGTCCCCAGGAAACGCGAGACAGGCGCGGCACCCCCATCCCGCCCCACTAGCGTCCCTGCCCCACAACCTCTCATCTCCCGCTCGAAGTTCCCCCCCCAAACCGCTTCTGTCTCCGCACCCCCTTCTCTCGCCATCACTCTCCATAATTCCTCCGGTGCTCTAGAATTGGATCCAGCTGATGGCGCTTCTGAAACGCCTGTATCCGATTGCCTCCCTAACCCCCTATCCCCTTCACTCGCCATCACTCTTCATAATTCCTTCGGAGCACTAGACTTTGACCCGGCTGATTGCTCCCCGGAGACGCCTATCTCCGGTGGCCTCCCTAACCTTCACCCTCCCCCCTAACGGCCTCGCCATCGTGCCCCTCCAAATCCCCACCATCACCCCTATCTCCCTCGCTTCCCCCCCAAGCATCCTCCTCTGAACCTGTGATTCCAGTGTTCTGTCTTCGGCCGGTCCCAGATCGCACTCCCTCGGTGAAGCTGGGGCGAAGTCCTCTGCGATCCTCCTCCCCCCCTGCTCGGCCATCTTGCCTCCTCGCCAGTCCTCCCTCTCACCGGCAGATTTTGGCAGGCTCAGAATGCGGGTTTCCTTGATCGCGACAATCCTCTTTGCGCTCTGGCGGAGTGTGAAGACTCTGACACTTCCCCTTCGGCTGTTGCAGCCTTTAACTCGAGCTCGGATAGGGATCTTGAAGCGGTCAGCACCAGCCCCAAATACAATTCTCTAAAAAAAGAAATCTAAGAAACAAAGACAGCGTACGGCGATGACCACGAGATCCGCCGCAAAGCTGCAAAACCCCTACCTCCTCCCTTAATGCCTAACATTCTTTCTTGGAACGTTCGTGGCATAGGGAATAAACAGACTCTGAATCGGATCATCAGCCTCACCAAATCCAATCGGATTGATCTACTTGTCATTATTGAACCCAAAATCCCCCACAAAATGAAAGAAATCCAACTCAAGCTGGGATTCCCTTCCGCGATCTCCGGATGTCACGACATTTGGATCTTCTTCGCCGCTGAGTTCGCTTCGGCATTATGAACGACTCCCCCCAGGCCCTCTCCTGTTGGATCGAGCATCCCGCCTTTAAGTCCCGCATCCTTCTTTCGGCCATCCACGGTAGCTGCTTCATCCCGGAGCGTAGACTTCTTTGGGAATTGCTGTCGGGGACCTCCCTTCCCCACGACGATATGCCGTGGCTTTGCATCGGGGATTTCAACACGGTATCATGCAGAGGAAAAATCCGGTGGTCGGGACCCCCCTCATTCGGCCATGGAGGACTTCAACAACTTCGCCTTAACCGCGCACCTTTCCGCTATCCCCTTCCACGCAACCAGTTCACTTGGTGCAACATGCAAGAAGGATCGCGTAGGCAGTTCTCCCCCTTGACGCGCCATGGTCAATGACTGTTGGTCGATTTGGGAGTGATCAGTAATCTTTGCACCTGAACTCCACTGAATCAGACCATTCCCCCTTTTTCTCGAGATCAACAACACCATAACCACATCAAAAAACCCTTCCGCTTCCTCGACTTCTGGCGCCACCACCCACAGTTCATGCACATCGTGGAAGAGGCTTGGACTTCTGTCAATCATCCGGATCCTCTGGTCAGAATAGCTACCAAACTCAAAGCTACTAGAAAAGCCCTTACGGCCTGGAGCAAAATTGCGTTCGGAGACATTTTTCAAGCCATTAAGGATGCTGAAGACGATGTCACCCGTACGGAGATTGATTTCGCCGTCGTCACTTCCCAGGAGAATCGCGCTCTCTTAACCTCGCCAAGGCCATCCTTAAATCTAGAATCAAGGTTGAAACAGAATTCTGGAGACAAAAGGCTAGATTAACCTGGGACATGGAAGGGGACAAGAACTCTGGCTTCTTTCACAAATGCGTCAAAGGCGAAGAAGCTCTCTTAAGATCCATCGCATCGGCGACGGGAATGGTCAAATTCTGGACGATCGGAGAACATTCAGATGGCAGCCACGAACTTCTTCTCCAACATGTTTACTAAAGAGGCCGTGGTTAAAGACGACGGATTCCTGTCCGAGATCCCCTCCCTGATTTCGACAGGGATAACGAGATCCTCTGCGCCCCCCCTCGTCGACGAGGTTAAGACCGCTGTGTGGTCCATTAATGCTAACAGCGCTCCGGGTCCGGACGGGTTCAACGGGGTGTTTTTTCGAACATGCTGGGACATCATTCAGTCCGACCTCTGGGATGCTACAACCATTTTTTCAAGGAGCCACGTACCCGAAATCTATATCTTCCGCCCACATCATCCTCATACCCAAGAAAGATAACCCGGAGACCTTTAAAGACTTCAGACCGATCAGTCTCTGCACTTTCACCAACAAAATTATTTCTAAAATCATCGCCTCCAGAATGTCGGACCTCCTCCCCAGAATCATCTCCGAAGAGCAAAGCGGTTTCGTCAAAGGTCGTAATATCACCGATAATATCCTCCTAGCACAAGAAATGATCACTTGCATGAAATTCCCGTCCAGAGGAGGGAACGTCGCCATCAAACTGGACATGGAAAAAGCATACGACCGTCTTGACTGGCAGTTCATGATCTGGGTGTTCAGAGCCTTTGGTTTTTCGGAACCTGTTATCGACATCATCTTTAGATCCATCAACAACTCCTGGTTTTCCACCGTCATCAACGGCCAAGCTCAGGGTTTCTTCAAAGCTACTCGCGAGTCAGACAGGAGATCCCCTCTCCTCCACCATTTTCATCATCACGGCTGAAGCCCTGAGCAGAAACCTCAAAATCATGCCGCGATACCCCGGATTCCAGTACTTTCACACAACGACAGGTTGCCCTCTCATAACTCATCTTGCGTACGCGGACGACATCCTCATTTTCTCCGCTGGTGCGATTGGAGCCATTGAGGTGGTTATTAGAACTCTTGCTAACTACACTAGATGCTCTGGCCAGAAAATTAACAACAGCAAGAGCGTGATCTACACCCATCACAAAGCCGATAGAACTCACTCGGCTGTGCTGTCCACCATGACCTCCTTCTCCACAGCTTACCCCCTTCCTTTACTTAGGTGTCCGCTGGTGTACGGCAGAACGAACTCTGGCATTTTCGACCTCATGGTGAACAAGATTCGCCAAAAATTGCGCTGGCACAACGCAACCCTTTCCCCCGGAGGAAAGTTAATTCTCATAAAGCACGTCCTATCCTCCAT
Organism: Iris pallida; assembly: GCA_029216955.1. Classification (NCBI taxonomy): domain Eukaryota; kingdom Viridiplantae; phylum Streptophyta; class Magnoliopsida; order Asparagales; family Iridaceae; genus Iris; species Iris pallida. Next base: position 8,210,481 of record JANAVB010033016.1, on the reverse strand, counting down.
CCCCATATACACCCTTGCTGTTGCTCGCCCCCATCAAAGTGCTCCATGCTATTGAATCCATCCTCGCCAATTTCTTTTGGGGTCATCTCGAGGGAAAGAACAAGCACCACTGGGCCAGTTGGGCTACCATGGCCAAACCCACTGAAGAGGGTGGTCTGGGATTCTGCAGGCTTGCCCACATGGTCGACGCCCACTCGGCAAATTGTGGTGGAAACTCCGCTCCGAAAACTCGATCTGGACCAGGTTCATGAGAGCGAGATACTCCAGATTCTGTCACTTGACAGAGCGTCTGCCAACAACAGATCCTCTGCGTCGTGGCGGCACATCATCCGGGCCGAAACCTTGCGAACCGCACTTGCGTTTGACATTGGGCAATGGTCACTCGCAGGCATGCAAGGAACGCTGGTTGGGGGACGACATCCTCAGGCCCAACGATATTACTCCGACGCTGTGCGAGATCCGTGTTTATGGGATGAGGACGCGTCAGGGTGGAATTGGGATAGAGTTCGTGATTGGCTTGGCCCGGCGCCATGGCGAGCCTGGCCGCTTCTCATCTGTCGATCAATGACGCCCATGACGTCCTCAGATGGTCCCCCAACCCCAGTGGCCTCTTCACCCTGCTTCGGCCAGAGCCATCACCAGAGACATCCAGGTTACGACCTCCCCTTCCGCCAAGTTTTGGCACATGTATTCCAGCAAAATGGTCCATCCTCCTCTGGCGTGCCGCGCGTCGGAAACTCCCCACGGACGACGCGTCAAATCCTTCGGCTTTAGTCTGGCGTCCAGATGCCACTGCTGTGTAGATCACCAACAGAATCCGCAGATCACGTCCTTCGTTCTGGCGAATCTGCCTCCCCATTTGGATGCAACTTCAATGCAGGTGTAAAATGGTCCCCACAACCGGGGGCATCAACGATCTGTTGGCCAGCTGGAACACGTCTCACGGGCATCAGATCGTCGCTGCCGCCGCTTTTTGGGTTTTATGGAAAAACAGAAACAATACAGATTCGAGGGCCGTCAGTTCCCGCCTCCTTTATTGTACAGAGGTTGTTCGACAAATCTTCAAAAGAAAGAGGCTTTGCACTCACACATCGAACCAGTTTTGGGCCGCCCTGGACTGACCTGATCGCCGCTGTTACTGCTCTTTGGTCATGTTCGACCGAGGGGCCGGACGACTTTTCCTTGGGGGCTAGCTTTGGCCGCCTATCCTTCTGATGCTCGGTCCAGCGACCGTTTTGTGGGCAACACTTCGAGTTTCTTTCTTTGTTTTGGGCCGTGCGTAGCGCGCGTCGCTTTTCTTGTATAGGCTTCGGCATTTTGCGCCTGTCAATCAATAAAGTTCTGTTCCAAATATATATATATATATATATATATATATATATTATATATATATATATAATTATATATAATAAAATATATAAAAAAAAAAAAAAAAAAAAATATATATTATATATATATATATATAACAAAATAGGATGGCAGCATCTTTTTCCCCCGAGAACCTCCCCCCCTACTTCGGCGGCCGCCTAGGCCGGCCGCCCCTTCCCCTCAGCCCCTCAGTTTCTCGCTGGCCCTCCTCGGTGGTCTCCCTCGATGTCGCCCCCCTGGCCCCCAGAGTCGCGGGACTGGCTCCGTCTTTTCATCCCCGCCGTCCTCCAGTCCCGCTCTCCTCCTCCTCCTCCACCTCTGCACTCCCCCTCGCCGCCGGCCGTTCTTCCCTCCGCGCTGCCCGGAGGTCGCCTCCCCGCGTCGGCTCTTCAGGGCGACCTCCTTAGCCCCTCGCTGAGCTCGCCTGACGGCCCCCCGTCTCCCTCTGTCCCGGCCGGCGGCTCCGACGCCTCCGGCAACCACCCGCTCCTCCACCGGATCCCGCCCTCTTCCTCAATTCAAACTCACCCTACCCCCCCTCGGGAGGCGTGAGCCTCATCCCTGATGGCCTCGGGCCCAACGCCCCCCAGTCCCTCGGTTTCCCGCTGATGGTGCGTGCCCCGAGACTGCTGACCGTATCGAGTTTCGTGTTTCCGAGCTCCCTCCTGCGGTTGCGCAGCTTTTGGAGCAAGTCTCCACCCTCTTTGCGCAGCAGCTTTTGGCGCTCGCCCAGGGTGGGTCCCCCCCACATGCGCAATCCAACTCCCTTCCCCCCCCCATTGCGCGGTTCAGCCCCCCCCCTTGCGCAATCGGACCCCCCCTCGTGTTTGCCTCTTCCTCTCCCACCTGTCACTGCTCCCCCCCCATCCACCCCCCTCCTCCCCTTCCCAGTGCGCCCCCCCCTGTGCGCGGTCCACTACCCCCCCCCTTTGCGCAGTCCCACCTCGGCGCAGCTCTTCCCCAGCCCTCTCAGTCCCCTCCCCTTCCCTCGGCATTCCCGTTGACTCGAGCCCTCCCCCGATGATCCCCAGCTCTGGCGCGTCCGTGCTCGACTCCTCACCGTCTCCTCCGTCCCTCGTGCCGCCCCTCCTGGGTGCCTCCTCTGCGGTGGAGGCTGCCGCGGTGCCCCCCTCCCTCAGTCTTCCCAGCGCAGGCGTCTCCGGCCCGAGCGGTGCACATCCATCCACCGCCCTCTCCCCCCTTCAGGCAGGCCTTCCCTGGCTCCCTCCTCTTCCCCGCCCCTTGCGCAGGGGTCGTCCCCTCCCTGAGTGACCCCTCATCCGTCCGATCTGGCGCTGCGGGTCTCTCTACTCCCGGCCGTCTCAGCCTTCCTATGCCGCCATGCTGCGCCCGGACCTCTCCCCCTCGAAGGGTCCTATTCTCTCAGACATTCACCTGCCGGACTCAGACTATTCTCCAGAGTCCCCTCCTCCAGTCATCTCCTTTTCCGACGTGGAAGTGACCTCGCTGTCAGCGGCCTTCCCCCACACCTTCATTCTGAAATTCTCCTCGGGTGCCCCAAACTTGCCAAGGTCCAGGAAGCGATAGCCAAGTGGAATCTCTCATCTGACTACCGAGTGGCCCCTCTCGACCCCAGGCACATCCTCCTTCACCTATCATCGGACCGCGATCACAGGACCGTGTGGTCCAAGGGCACATCCAAAATCGAATCCCACCTCATGAAGATAATCAAATGGACCCCCGAATTCAACACCAAAGAAGATTCGGCCACCGTGGCAGCATGGGTTACCCTCCCAACCTTCCTCTCATTTGCTTTGTCCCAGCGGCGCTAAGGCGCATCGCCAACTCCTTCGGGACGTACGTGGCTACGGCGCCCGAGACTAGCAACCTCACCAAAGCCCACTACGCCAAACTCTGTGTTGAACTAGATCTCACTTCAGAACCACCGAACTTCATTACTATCGAGCTGGGCCCCACACCCACACCCACACCCCAACAACAATTCTCTATGACAACCACATACAGTTTTGCAACCACTGCCACTTAAGAGGCCACCTTCAGAAGTATTGCCACCCGCCTTCACCCGGAGCTCAAAAAGAAGACATCCAGGAAAGTTAACGACCTTCCGGAGGGAAGATCTCCCAAGTCGCCCATCTTACCTCTCCCGAATTCTCACATCTGATTTGAATCCAGCCCCAACGGCCGGCCTCCATCGACCCCCCGAGCAGAGCTCTGATCCCTTACATCCCCCAACAAATAGCGACCTCCAACCAATTCGCCATTCTCGGCTCAGAGGAGTCGGAGCCGGCCAGCACCCCCGAAGGCTCTAGTCCCTCTGAGCTCCCACCCCCCTCACCAACTCCTCACAAGCAAAGAAAGGCACCGTCCCTGGCGGCGCCGAGCATCGAACCCCGCCCAGCGGACTGAGGCAGAACCCACGGACTCTCCCCCAATCGACGCAATCCCCACTCCCCCAGCGGAAACCCGGTCGAAGACGCCCTAGCCCTCCTTGGTCCCGACCAAGCGAGAAGAGGTATGCAAGTCCTAGCCGCTGGAGTCCCTCTTCAGCAGCTGTTGACCGAGAGAGCTCTCGACTCCCTGGCCATTCCTCCGGAGGATCCTGTTGTGGACTCAGCTGGAGACCTAAGAGGCCCCTCCTCAAGTCCGAACGATCATCACAACTGCAATCCCCCAACAACGTCGACAGCGGTAGTGCCGAGCTCCCAATGGAGCAAACAAGGCACAGATAAGACCATCACCATCCTAAACAAGATCCGCCACAAGTAGGAACAAAAAAAAATCCCCCCACAATATCATAAATGCTTAACATCATATCCTGGAACGTTCGCGGCCTGGGTAACAAACCGACATTGAAGAGAATTTCCAGCCTTCGAAAAATTCACAAAATAGACATCTTCATCATCATTGAACCCAAAATACCCCCCAAACGCCTTAAATCTACCCAAATGGCTCTGGGCCTACCAACAGCGATTGCTGGCAGGCACGACATTTGGATTCTGGGCTCGAAGGATGTTAATCTCGACATCATCCAGGACTCCCAACAAGCCCTCTCTTGCTGGGTCACACATCCCACTCTCCCTGAGCGTGTTATCCTTTCAGCAGTTCATGGTAGCTGTGTCATCGCTGAACGCAAAATCCTTTGGAACGATCTTCTCGACACCATCTCTACAACACCAACACCCCCTGGCTTTGTATGGGGGATTTCAACGCCATCACCCGCAGAGATGAGAAGATCGGAGGTCGCCCCACTCCCCTATCAGCCATGCAAGACTTCAACGACTTCATATTTAATGCTCACCTTACTCCTCTCCAGTTCAAAGGCAACGAATTCACCTGGTGCAATATGCAGGACGACGATCGCCGTCAATATTCCCGTCTGGACAGAGCCCTCACTAATGCGCGCTGGCACGGTATGAGGATCAACTCCACCTTGTCTCAGCTCAACTCCACTGAATCAGATCACGCCCCAATTCTGGTGAAAATCAAAAACAACAACCACCTTCCCAAAAAGAACTTCCAATTTCTCGACTTTTGGACCGACCACCCGCAGTTCTCGAGCATCGTTGCTGATGCTTGGAACAGCCAGGACTTCCCCAACCCTCTCACTCGGGTTAGTAACAAGCTCAAAGCCACCAGGAAAGCCCTTTCCAATTGGAGCAAACAAGCCTTTGGGGACATTTTCCAAGCAATCCGCGTAGCCGAGGACGACGTTGCCCGAGCTGAAGCTATAGTTCTTACCGATCGTTCTCCTGCGGCCAGGATTGCCCTGAACCTTACCAAGGCCATGCTCAAATTCAGACTCAAAGTTGAGACCGAATTCTGGAAACAGAAAGCCAGACTGAAATGGGACAGCGACGGGGACAAAAACTCTAAATATTTTTACGCCTGCGTCAACGGCAAAAGAAACAAACTATCGATTCATCATATAACCGATGAGCACGGTACCATTCGGACCGACCATAAGGGTATCCAAGAGGCGGCCGCCGAATACTATGCTAAGTTATTCTCCAAGGAAATGGTCTACAATGACTCTTCATTCCTCAACCAAATTCCCACCATCATCAACGGCTCCGACAATGCTTTGTTGGAACGACCCCTGTCCGAACAGGAAGTGAAAGACGCGGTGTGGGCATTGAACGAGCATAGCGCCCCCGGCCCGGACGGATTTACTGGAGTATTCTTCCGTTCCTGCTGGGAGATCATCAAGCGGGACATCACCGACGCGGCCATTGCTTTCCTAGAGGGAGCTCATTACCCCAAAGCCATCTCCAGCGCCAACCTCATCCTCATCCCGAAAAAAGATAACCCCAACTCCTTCTGCGATTTCTGTCCTATCAGTCTTTGTACCTTCACCAACAAAATAATTGCCAAGATCATTGCTACTAGAATGACAGACATTCTCCCCAAAATCATCTCGGAGGAGAAAAGTGGTTTCGTTCGAGGTAGGAACATCCAGGACAACATCATGCTGGCTCAAGAGCTTATCACCTGCATGAAGTTTCCTGCCCGAGGGGGCAACATCGCTATCAAAATTGACATGGAGAAAGCCTACGACAGACTCGACTGGCAGTTCATGATCTGGGTCTTCAGAGCCTTCGGATTCTCGGAGAATTAGACCAACACTGTGTGGAGATCCGTCAGCAACTCATGGTTCTCTACCGTCATCAACGACCAATCCGAGGGCTTCTTCAAATCTAGCCGCGGAGTCAGACAAGGTGATCCTCTATCATCCACGATCTTCATCATCACAGCCAATGCCCTGAGCAAAAACCTCAACAACATGGCCAACACTCCGAACTTTCAGCATTATCACACCGCTAGCGGATGCCCCACCATCACCCACCTGGCATTTGCCGACGATTTACTTATCTTCTCTTCGGGGGATGTCGGATCGATGGAGGTCGTTCACAACACCCTGGCACGGTACTCGAGTTGCTCTGGCCAGAAAATCAACCATTCCAAGAGTGTCATCTACGCCCACCACAGCATCAAAATTGAGAACGCTTCCAGTCTCACCAACCTCACCTCCTTCGCGGTGGCTCACCCTCCCTTCAACTACCTCGGCTGCCCCCTGGTCTACGGGAGATCCAACGCCAGCATCTTCGAGAGCCTCATCACCAAAATTAGGAACAAAATCGAAGGTTGGCACAACGCCACCCTATCCCCAGGCGGCAAAATAATCCTCATCAATCATGTGCTCAACTCCATCCCCATCCACACCTTAGCGGCTTGCTCCCCGACCAAGAAGGTCCTCGCGTCGATCGAGCAGATCTTTTGCAAGTTCTTCTGGGGCCATAATGATGGTCAAGACAAACACCACTGGGCCAGCTGGGATACCATGGCCACCCCGATTGCGATCGGCGGGCTTGGATTCACCAAACTTAATCACATAGTAAAAGCCTTCTCCATGAAACTGTGGTGGAAATTACGCACGAGCGAAAACCTATGGACCAGGTTCATGAAGGCCAGAAACTTCAAGCACATCCACCCAGCGATGGCCAGAGCCAATAGCAGATCCTCAGCGGCTTGGCACCGCATTTTACGGGGCTGCGAACTGGCTGAGCCGGCGATAAGACTCCTTCTGGACGACGGCAAGGCCAACTTCTTCCTGGAAAGATGGATCGGTGACAGCCTCATCCCGAATACCTCTGGATCTTCCAGCAACTGCAGGATCAAAGATATGTGGAACCCCACTAAAAACGATTGGAATTGGGACCGGATTCGCGAGTGGGCCGGCCAAGGAACGGTCGACAGCATTCGTCAGCTAGGTCTTAGCATTGGTTCCGAAGCGGACGTGCTGAGATGGTCGCTGGAAGCTTCCGGAGTTTTCTCAGTGCGTTCGGCGAGATCCGCAATCCACGAGAATGGCCAAGAGCACTTTACTGCACGATACTGGCATTCGTGCATCCCAAAGAAATGGTCTTTCCTCCTGTGAAGAGTCGCGAGAAAGAAATTGCCAACCGACGAGATCCTTAACTCCATCGGCTATAGCCTGGCGTCAGCCTGTAATTGCTGCGACGATAGGCAGACGGAGACTATTGATCACATATTTCGGGAAGGAAGCCTCCCCGACCAAATCTGAAGCACCCTCAACAGCATTTACAACATCACTACAGGAGACGGGCGCTTTAACGATCTCCTGGCCCTCTGGGGAGTCGCGTCCCACGCCATCAGATCGTAGCAGCGGCTGCCACCTGGGTAATTTGGAAGAATCGCAACAAAGCGAGATACGAGGGTCACCAATACTCCGCCGAGCAGCTTATTCGGGAAACTCATCGACAATGCCGCAAAAGGAGTTCACTGTGCTCCCACACCTCGCCAGGATTCTGGCAACCTTTCTCAGTTAGTTTTGGGGGCGCGGTCGCCCCCCCTGTTTTTGGTGGTTTCAGGCTTTTTGCCTTGTACTCTCTTCAGGCTTCGGCATTTTGAGCCTTGATTAATAAAAGAAGGGGTTTTCCAAAAATATAATATATATAATATATCTATATATAGATATATATATATATATAATATATAATATATATATATATGTGTGTGTGTGTGAGTGTGTGTATTTTGATATGAAATTAGTGTCATGAGGATGAGAGGGTGAGATTGTGTGGTGTTTGTGTTGTGTGAGGGTGTGGTGTGTTTATATATATATATATATATATATATATATATATATATATATTTTTTTTTTTATATATATATATATATATAATATATATATATATATATCTTATATATATAGTTATGAGAGTGTATTTATATATATATATATATAGGAGGTGTATAGATATATATATATATATATATATATGGATGTGGTATAGGATGTGTGTATATGGATGTGTGTGTGTATGATATATATATATTTAGATGAATAGCTAGATATCTAGATAGATATATAGATAGAATCTAGTTATGATATATATATATATATATATATATATATATATAATATATATATATATATATATTATATAGAATAATATATTAGAGATATATATATATATATATATATATTATATATATATATGAGGTATATATATACCTCATATATAATATATATATATAATATATATATATCTCTATTAATTATATATCTATATATATATATATATATATATATAATATAATATATTATATATCATATATATAATATATATATATATATATATATATATATATATATATATATATATATATATATATATATATATATATATATATATATATATATGAGGTATATATATATATATATATATATATATATAAGAAGATAGAAGGAGATGAAGAAGAATGAGAAACGGCCACAGCAGCAGCAGCATGCTGTAGTAACAGTAGCAGCAGCACCCTGGCAGCAGCTGCTGCCAGGTTTGAAACCCCCCCATTTGGCTTTAAGCCTATAGAACCCCCCCTCCCTTTATCTATATAAATATATATGTATATATATATATATGTATATATATATTTTATATATATATATATATATATATATATATATATATATATATATATATATATATATATATATATATATATATATATATATATGGATAGATTCGTAGAGAAGAGTAGAAGAAGTTTATGGAATTAGAAGTTAGAAAAGAATTAGAAGTTAGAAGGAAAGATTGGAAGAAGTTAGAAGAATAGGAAGAAGGCTAGAATAGGAAATAGGGGAAAACCGAGTTAGAGGGCGAAACGGAGCTCGGAGTATCGGATTGAGCTGAAACTTGGCGTGGGGCAAGAATACGTGATTTAGATTTTACGAGTAGGCTTCCGGATGGAAATCGGGGTTGTAGGGCGCCGGTATCGTGCCGTACCATTGCGTATCTTGAAATATTCAAGATACCGGCAATGGGCCGTAACATGGACTAGATGTCCACTTTACTTAGGTATCTTGGTAGGTAATATATGTATAGGCTAGTACCTTACTACCCTAGGGAGCTCGGGTCAAAATACCAAGCGTAGGTAGGCTAACTTGATAGTTGCCTAAGCTAGAATTTTACCATTTTTAAGGGTAAAATAGGATATTGGCCTACGGCCAAGATATGAGTTTCGAAGTCCAAGATGGACTTGGATATGGGTTGTAGAGATTGGTAATAGTTAGAAATAGTCGCCTAGACCTAGTCTTGACCCCGGGTGACCACGGTTGACTTTTTGGACCAAAAGTCAACTATGGGTCAACGCTTTACCCAAATTAGTCCCAATTTCTATTAGACTTGTGTAGTTGACCAAAAGTCAACTATTAGTCACCATTGACCTAAGGTTGACCAGGGTTGACCTAGAGTTGACCAGAGTTGACCAGTTGACCAAAAGTCAACTGTAGGCCAACTTTTGACCCCGTTTGACTTTCTTCGACTTGTTTTGACCCGTGATGACTGGTATGACCTAGGATTGACTTAGTTAGGCTTAGATTGACTTGATATAACTTGATTTGACCTAGATTGACTTGACAGGACTTAGTGTGACTCAGTGAGACCTAGTTTGACCTAGATTGCATATCATTCATTGTAAATCATTCCTAAACTTGTTTAAACCTAAATTAACTTACAGTATCTCATATTTAGGTCTTCTAATACCGCTCTGAGCATTGATATATCCTACAGCTCAGGACAGCAGGCGAGTACATTTACTGATAGTTTTTATTGTCTTGATATTTGCTATATCCGATTCAGTCGTAGTGTCTTACTTGATTCTCAGACACGATAGTTCACGGACTAGTATTGTCGGATTCCTGTCATGAGATGTCATTCCTGAATTTCTTGGGATACTGGTACTTGCTTAGTCTTGATTCTCGTACATGTATTGACGTCGATTTCTGAAGAGGACTTTCTCCCCTCTTTGGAAATCCCGCGTCATGACGTACTATGTCCGGATCCGTATACTATTCGGGGAATGAGAAATATTATAGATAGTGTGATCAATGCCCACCTTGAGTTACTACTTGTATCATAGCTATACCCTCACCTCACGATGGGTATAGCCTGACCTGTGCTACTACTTGCTCCATAGCTTACCATCCCGGCTGGGCCGAGTCCACGTACTTGTAGCCGGTCGGCTGGAAGCCTGATTCTTGACCCATTCCGATCACATTAAGCTATAATATTCGAGGTACATTTTATATTTACTTTTCTTGTCATATATCCTGTTCTGTTCTATATTCAGTACTTTCTCACCATGCATGATATACAGTTACACACATGCTCTATATGCCTTTATATTGTACCTTGATTGGAGACTAAGTTCTGCTTGGGAGAAGAGTTACAACCCCGGTCCTTGTTTGGTTTAAGGGTTGTAACTCGGCTTCCGAATGGTTCCCAAGTCTTCATATATCTTTGTCTCGTAGTTCATTATACTGTCTCTTATAGAACTTGTTAATTCACATGGAACTGCTGTTAGTGTTTGTACTTGCTCATTTTCCTGATAGGATACCGTTATGATATATTACAGATGATTCTGATACGGACTGCTCGACCTATTATGGGCTCGAGTTAGATGGAGTAGTCTTGGATCGTGGTCTTATAGTAGAGCCACTAGATTTTGTACTTCCAGAGTAGTGTAGGTTAGCTAGGTTTGACTGGACTGCGATCCAGCTAGCTTATCAGACTGTAGTTTCTATATTCTATTTTGATACCCTGTGATGTTGTATATATCTGGGCTTGTATTGGACTCTGCACTTATTTACTCTTCATCTATCATATGTCTTTCCTTCTGAGCTATCTACCTTAGTTTTATTCTGTGATTGAGACTGTATTGTTATGTCACCTCCATTCGGAGAGTATATACTGTACAGGTACATTTTAACTATTAGTCGTAGTATTTACAGACGTTATATACAGCGTTCTACCGTCGATTTTGCGACGTAGGCTGGACGTACCCACGTGCTCGTGCCCCTCATAAGGGTGCGGGTCGTGACAGGAAGAGAGGGGGCGGAGCAACGTTCAGATGAGTACAATGAATGAGGGGAGAGAGAGACGATGTGTATCTTTGTGCAGAGAAATAAGTTCTGAAAGTTTTAGGATGGACGGTCTAGATTAAGCCATCCGATTGAACGGTCAAGATGGAGACATGTGGAGGTAAACTTTTCCCCATAAAATTTGACAATTAGCCGTCAAATGTGTGGCATTCCAGCCGAGCTATTTGGGATGGTAATGTGAATTATTTGGCACATAAATTTTTATTAGTCCCAAATAGTGATCCATTTTTAGAATCTGTCACAAAAAATACAACATTTTGTTACTAAAAATATAGCCGTCCCTAGAACTATACTTTTATGACTTTTTAGACTAGTGTTTCTAATAGTGTCGTCCCAAAAAGACACTTTTTTGTAGTAACGTGTCTCATTCATTCAATTCAATAAGACGACTAGCCAGTCTCTTAGTTCCAACTAGGAACGCATGATCAATTATTAGTCAAGGTCACAATCAATGTCAATTTAAGACAAGAATCAGTAAAAAGGCATTATGGGCTAGAGTTCATGCGACCAAAGGAAAACAGCTTATGCGGCTAAAGGAAACTAAGTCCATGCGGCTCAATAAATCAAATCACATGCGGCTCAATAAATTAAATCTCATGCGGCTCAACACCATGTGGCTAAAGAATATCGGGTCTTATGCGGCTAGGGGATATGGGCCCTATGCGGTTCGGGTCTCAAACTCATGCAGCTGGGGTCTCCATGCGGCCGAAGGAACCAATCCTTATGCGGCTGGAAATAACAAATCACATGCGGCTAGAAAAGATTGGAGTTCATGCGGCTGCGACAAATCAAGTCTCATGCTGCTGAGAATGATTGAATGCATATGCGGCTGTGATAGGAAAGTCACATGCGGCTGGAATATGAAATCTCATGCGGCTTGGGAATCACCAAGCCTATGCGGCTGAGATGTCATGAGGCCATGCGGCTGAGATGAGCTCATGCGGCTGAATATGCAATATGCGGCAAGCAAAGCTCATGCGGCTGAATAAATTATCCATATGCGGCTGAGAAATAATTATCCATATGCGGCTGAGAAATAATTATCCATATACGACTGAGAAAAGTAAAGTTTATGCGGCTCGGATATGACAAGCCTATATGCGGCTGGGGTTTCATGCTCATGCGGCTAGGTTGGAAACAAGTTCCATGCGGCCGGGAAATAGGGTCTCATGTGGCTCGATGCCATGCGGCCAGGGGACTTGTCGCATGAAAAGTCATGCGGCCAAGTACTATTCTTCTTCTCCATTTTCGAGAACAGAACCATGGAAGCCATTGTTTCCAAGCTCCCTAAATCCTTCATTCCAAGCCCAAATCTGGACTTCCATAGGTCAAAATAGGGTAGAACGAAATTCTTTACAACATAGAACCATCAAAACTCAAAAAATAATAAAGTCACTAGATCAAAACCCAAGTAATCTGAAAATGCATTAAACTTAGATCTACATGAAATGAGCTATGGAAATTGAAAATTCTAAATACTAAAGAGACTTAAGATCAAGTAAGGAAGATGATGGAACAATAATATTGAAATTCCATCATGAAGCAAGTTGGCACTTGCTTATGCGGCTGGGTAGGTGGGGGAGAGTTATGGAGGATGAAGAAGAAGAGTTAATGAGAAGGAGAAGTAATGAAGAGAGAGAAAGGGTTTGGAGCTTTAAATGGGGGTGGTGGTAGGTGGGTTTATGTTGAACCACCCAATGCTGAAAAATAAACCAACTCAGGCCGAACCCAAAAGCAAAGTAAAAGCAGAAAGTAAAATACAGAAAAATAATTAGCGTAAAATTAAAGAAATTTAAATACAGAACAATACATGATAAATATTAAATAAATACATTCAAGCAGTACATGTATTAAAATACGTATTCTGGAAACGGGAAGTGACAGACGACCCCCCCGGGGACAGCATCTCCTTCCCCGATGTGCCACATACCCGATCCGTACGTTTTGTACGAGATATCGCCGTGACGCGCGCGGGAACAGAACACAGAATTTGCGTCCGGGATAGCGACTTCGTACGAATTTTCTGGACAATCCGACCGTTGGATCGGCGATTTATTTGCTCCGTCTCAATCTCGGTATATACCCCTTCACTTTTATCAATTTTTATCCGTTAATTTTGTCGTTTGATACATCAAAACCGGCTACCAAGTTGGCCGTTTAAATTGTATAATTTTTGGACAGTTTTACGGAGCCAACTTCGTCGGTTTGTATCTCCTCCATCGCAGATCCGTCTGGCATTCTACTGGTTCCTATGCGAAGCTGGTATAACCCTCTTCCTGTCGCTTAAATTTTGTTTCATTGTGATCACGTTTGATTGGTTGAATTCGACGCCAAAGTCGGTCGTCCGAATTCGTAATTTCCAAGTTGTAAAATTCCATTTTTAAACTCGGGACTCCGAATTCAATTTCTGACACCACCAGTAGACTCGTGGCATCGTTCTAGCACATTTTCATATAAAGTTTGTTAGATTTGGGGGACGTGGGCCCTGGCACGTATTTCGGTACAAAGCGGGCCCTACAGTCCGGGTCAACTGGACTTTTTGACGCCGGCTCATCGGAATCCAATTCTGGATATACCGTTGAGTTCGTATCATCATTATGGACTCGTTGACATATAATTTGCTAGGTTTTAGTGGACATTGGTTCCGACATGTATTTCGGTGCAAGTCGAATACCAATATCCGAGTCAACGGGTCTTTTTGAGATCGGCTCATCGGAATCCAATTCTGGACATACCATTGAGTTCATATCGTCATTCTGGACTCATTAACATATAATTTGCTTAGTTTTGAAGACATTAACTCCGACATGCTTTTCTATGCAAATCGGAATTTCAATGTCATGGTCAACGGACCAATTTGAGATCGGGTCAACAGAATCCAATTCTGGATATACCGTTGGGTTTGTATCGTCATTCTGGATTCGTAGACATATAATTTGTTAGGTTTAGTGCACTTTTATTTTGGCACATTTTTTGGTGCAAAACGGGTCCGACACGGACACCGTTTTGACTCGAAATTACCTTTTTGTCCCTGTGTCCAAATTGGACTTATGGATAGGCTATCCTAGCTAATTTGACTATTCTGGACACGTTGGTGATGGTTGTTTCACCATCCGACAATATCTGTAGGTTTTCCCTATCTATCACCCTATTATTATTATAATTTTTCTCCTTTTGTGGTATTTTGAGATCCATCGATTCCAGTGATTTCACAACCACTGAAATTGAATATGTTGACCTTGTAGATGTTTATAGAGACTAGCTTTGACCCAGTTTGACCACGGTTGACTACTTTGACTGAACGTCGAAGTAGAGTCAACATTGACCTAGGTTAGACTAGTTTTGACCTTGGTTGACCACGGTTGACTATTTTGACCAAAAGTCAACCAGAAGTCAACCGTAGCATAAAATTAACTAGAACTGGACCGAAGTTGACTAGCTGACCCAAATTCAATTGTTAGTCAACGTTAGTCAAGTTTGACCTAGAGTTGACCTAGGGTTGACCAGAGTTGACCAGTTGACCAAAAGCCACATGTAAGTCAACCATTGACTTAGATTAACCTAGTTTGACTTTCTTTGACTTGTCTTGACCTAGTTTGACTTAGTATGACTTGATTTTACTTCCAAACCCTTATATTGATACAGTATTCCATCTATAGGTCCTCGACCCACTGTTCTTGGACCCAGTCAACTTATCCATCACATCACAGGCGAGTACATTCTCTAATAATATTTATGTTTTATGATATCGTCTATGTTTCTTGTATAGTGTAGATATTCTTGTTCTCTTGACACATAGTTCACACGGATTGGTATTTGTCTGGATCCCGTCATGAGATGTTATTCCTGGTATTCTTTGGTATATATTGTGCAAGTCTTTCTTGTTCCTTGTGCATTGTATAGACACGATTTCTGCGAAGGCTAGCTACCCTCTCAGAGAATCGCGTGTCATGATGTGTCATGGTTGGATCCACTATACTAGTCGGGGACGGAGAGTATTAGTGTAGATATGTGGTCAAAGCCTATTGTGCACCCCTTGTGCACCTATTGATTATGAGTGTTGATCATACACCCCACGTATGGTTAGCCAGGCCTGTTACTATTGTGCAAGTTTCCAACCCGGCCACATGTTGTTGCTATTACCCACACACCTAGATAGATGATTCTTGTACATGCCATGATCAGTTTTACTTGTCTTGTTCTAGCTCTAGATTTACAGCTTATCTTGCCATGATACTCACATGTACATTTCAGGATTTCTTGTATATTCTCTCTATTTACTGCTACATGTTCAATATCGTCTAACTAGAACTATTATTTGAGATTTTTGCTCGTTCCATCCTGACTGGATATGTTGACAATATTTTAGGAGTTGTTGTGCCCTCAGTATTGGACTACATGATGTTGCTAGCTGGGGTGATTCTCGGTATTCTTCACCGTGAGTTATCTCTCAGGAGTTCTAGGTCTGGTAGTTATTTAGTTTGTTATTGTTTTCCTCTGTTTTGTTCTTATCTCATATGATCCTTGTAGATTCTAGTTATTCTAGAGATATTGTTATTATTCTTGTCTTATCTTCCTTAATTTTTGTGATGTGACATGAGTACATTTCTAGTTATGGATCTTTAGATGTTGTAGTTACTATCAGGTACTTGATAGCGCTCTACCGTCGATACTGCGGCGTAGGCTGGGCGTGGCCCACTTATTCGTACCCGTATATTCGGGTGCGGGTCGTGACACGTTTTTAGTGGTGGCCCATGCAGGTCAGTCTTTACAATTAATGCGAAGTCGTGGTAGTACTTGAGCTTATCTGTACTACTGCGAGCCTGCCCTAGGATTAAGGTTGAGTCATGGAATATTTTATGATTTTGGTACTCAGTCACATATTAGGAACTCTTGGTAGATTCCAGAGATGACTCCTCGGAATATTATTCGAAAGCTTTTCAAATCTTTTCCCACTTGTTTCTATTCGTCTTGATTTTTGAAATATTGTCCGTATCAAACTTTATTCTTTCTTGGGATGAGTGGTGGATCCCAGAGGGAAGGTATAAGTTGAGCTTATATATCATCTAGGTTGAGAATCGAATATGATTTGTCAATCTTATATCAAGGTTGAGATTATTTTAGATTATATTTTAGAACTTTCAATCTTGACCTAGATAGTACCTTTGGGACTTCTCCTGAGAACTTTTCCTAAACCCTGCATCGGAATCTGTTTTCGCTAGTTTTCATTTACTTATCCTTGATTCATCGTTGAATTTTGAATCTTGATGTTCGTTCGTTGTTGACTTTGACTTTGTATATAAGATCAGTTTTTATGAATTGAGTTAAGATATTCTGATAAACATATTCGATGAGAACGATAAATGTCTACTTTATTTATGGAGTTTAGAATTTATCGCAGTCATACTAGCTAGCACGACAGGGACGTGGAGCCTGATGTTGGTTATACTATCCTAGTTACGGAATTTGGATTTTCTTGCAGCCATACCGGTTGGCGTGGTAAGAATTCCAGATGACATGATTTAGGGTGTATACCTTAGTTATGGACTCTATCGTTTATTGTAAGCTATGCTTACTGGCGTGGCAAAAATTCTGGCAACATAATTTCAGGAAGACGTGTATGGTTATCAGACTGTATCTTAAATCGGATCACTTCGTTATGACCGGATGAGCAAGAATAAACTCTTATCATCATTTTTTTCTCGTCTTGGTTAACTCTGTCTAATTTGACTAAACTCTTCTTCACTAGCCTCTAGGATAATTTTTTTTGTCCTTCCCGGTAATTGTTGAAAGTGCCTCATGGACTGATTCAAGGAAAGTTCGAAAAGTAATTTATCCTTGTATTTCGAAATCGGGAGTTTGCATCCATAGAAATACTGGCGAGGCAAGACTTCGGATAACGGCATTATGGTTAAATATGTTTCTCGAATTCTACTTGGACCACTCCCTAAGTATTTTGACTAACATCTTCTCCCTTATTTTGCAAAAATTGTTTGGAAATATTTCACGAATTTGGCCAAGTTAAGTTCAGAAACCTATATTATCTGGCGTGGCAGCTGTGCACTGCAGCCATCCGTCGTATTATGGAACAAGGAAGTTAATCGTAGCCATCAAGATCAACTTGGTTGATCTTGCGTTCCTACTAAAATATTTCGAATAAAATAATTGTTTCGATAATCTTTCCTGTGCACTGCACCTCATGAGCTTTGAAGACCACGTCCGATTTTGGACTTCAGAGGAACACAAGATCAACTTGGTTGAATTTTGACTGCTAAAATGGTCTACTATTTTTAACCCCAATCAGGAACCGGCCATCGTCGTAGTTTGTGTGCCGTTCCCCAACCCTCCTTTGTTGAGTTTTATTTTGTCAGCTATTCGTCGAATGGCCAATTCTTTCGGCAAGTTCCTGCGTAAGACGGAAGAAACTCGTGGCTTCTCAAAAGCTAACTACGCAAAAGCTTGCATGGAGATAGACCTATCAAAGCCCCGCTTGTCCTGTTTGAAAATCAGTGTTGGTGATCGAGGTATTTAATCTCAACCTATTATTTATGAGTCCAACACTCGATACTGCATTCACTGCCTTCGCCAGGGTCACGACATCAAGATCTGCCACAGTACACATCTGGAGCTAAGGAAGAAGTAGCCTCATCCGGTCTAGGAAAATTTTAAGTCGCTTCCCCATCTAACAATTACTTCCGGCAAAAAGGTGGCATCCAACGATAATATTGACAACTGGCCACACGTTTCTGGAGCAACCTCAACCAATCATATATGGTTCCCTGTCAGTGAGGACAACCCGACTGATCCCTGCAACCGCTCTATCTCAATTTCAAAGACATACCAAGCTTTAGACGAGGAGGATCTTATTCCGCCAAGGGAATCACTTATCCAGTAGGAGCCGAATGCAGTCGTAGCGTCGGTTGCTAAGGAACCTCTATTTGAAGTCATGGCGGTCGCTCCCTTTAAGACAAGCCCCAACTGTCCCGAGCCACTCGCGGAACAGATGGTGATGCCTCCCACTCTGTCACGTCCCACTTCCCAAATGGAATGGTGACGTCATACACATCCCCAGGCTACGCGCCGAAAATCCGCGATTGTCGCCCGTAAACATCAGCAAAAATGGAAAATGCCAAAGATTACAACTTATTATACATATGGAAATTGTTATACAGGACTTCATCAACAATACTTCTACAAGCTTATTACAAAAAAATAACTAGCAAGTTGTCCAGGCGATTACTCCTCGTTGTACTGCGGCGTTACTTCAGCGGAGACGTCCTCTTCTTCACCTAGTGAACAATACTAGGTCGTTTTAGAAAACGACAAGCAAGTCCTCGGTCAAGGACGGTAAAGTATGCAAAAGAAAGATGCAGTTCTTCAAAAGAAAGAAATATGCCAACTAGCACTATTATATGTGTTTACTTCACAAAAAATCAAGGAAATGTAAATGACATCCTACTCCATAGATTGTAAGATATTCTGAGCTTCCCTTGAGCTCTCAGTAGGATTTTGCTTCCCTTGAGCAATCAAGAACTACCTACCTTTGATAGGTGGAGTTATTTGCTGGAGTAAGATGATATTTAGTAGACTAAATGCAATGCAATTTTGAGAACAGTACTCTGAATTAATTCCCTAAATAATTCCCGTGAACAATCCCGTTAACCTGGGATCAGGCTGTGATTTCGGAGCCTCCCTTGGGCTAAAACCAATCTATTCGATGTTACTGTCGGAATAGAAGTAGCAGGACAGGAGCCTCTCTTGGGCTAGTATTATATAGAAGTACTCATCAGGATATTCAGGAATTGCTAATCAGCCTTTTTATGGTTATTATGTTACGAGATATCTAGGGATATTCAGTTGTCCTCCCCACCCAATGATTCTAAAATTTTCGAAAATCAGAAATTTGTCTATCTCCTAAATTTTTCAAAAATTTCGGCAGAGTCTCCTTTGTATTTAGGAGCTCCGACAATTTACAAAACATGATATAAAGAGATATATGGGCTCGCCGACCCCTTCGGTGGAGCAACCCTCAACACCGGAACCACGCATTTAATATCCGGGTACGCCGACCCCTTCGGTGGAGCAACTCTCAACACCGGAACTCAAGCAAGCATATGTATATATAAATACTTAATTCTTACCATGGCAATTTGGCAAGCAAGCAAGCAATTTATTTAGGCAAGCAATTTCTTTGATTTGAGCGACTTGTAGTTCACTATCCCAAGTATCCAAATGAAGTTATTAGTAATATATAAGCATCAATTCCATGTGTCATAACTTAAAAAAAAAAAAAAAAAAATGTTAGACTCTTAGCAATGTTGCATTAGTATGCTAGAGAGTTGGAAATTGTAGAGTAAAATTATCGTGGTACATAGAGACTTGCAAATTAATTAATTTAACCATCAATCATTCCAACATGTGTTATTTCGATTGGTTTAATAATTTGGACAGAATTAAATAGTTATGCTAACATCGAAAACTACTCTCGTGTACACGTGTTTAAGTAAGAAAACGTAAGACATGTAGATATATTTAATTTGTGTAGGTTAAGCCCCTAAAATCATATCGCGAGTTAAAATTGTACATGGGTATATGAATAAGAATTTGCATCTATACATATATAGTATCAAAGTGTGTATAAATATATCATGTATCCAGGATCCCATTGATGTTGTGTCCAATACTTAATATACTTGCGTTGTGTCCTACACAAGGTGTCCTTTACATATATCAATTGTATCGTGTCAAGTTGCTTGCTCATCTCTATATTTATACTACAATATTACATGGTGGATTTTAACCATAATATATATATATATATATATTCAGAAAAATGGAAATAATTCCTAATTTATTCCATTATGAAACTTAGAGCAAAATATGAGATAAGTCTCAAGGAAGAGGGAAAGAGAGATGGAGGGCTTGCTTCCAAGCATATCCTCCAAACTACCAAACTTCACAATTTAAAATCTTATGATCTCAACTTGTAATTTCAGAAATTCAATAAATTCATAATTAATCAAAACTAACATAGGTGATCAAATTTAGAATCTTCAAGAGAAGGAGGAGGGGAGAAAGAGGACTTGCCTTGAGTGGTGAATGCCCTAATCTCCTTTGTAATGCCTAATTCATCCAATAACAAGGAATTTGTTAGAAACCTCCTAACCTAGAGTTTGAAGGAAGGGATTTACACATAGAGATGAAGAAGGAGGAAGGAATTTAGATTTTTACCTAGGTTTCTCCTTAGGAATTGGAAGTGGAAGAGGATGAAGAAGTGGAGGAGGTGGAGTTATGGTGGCCGGAGGGGCTGGCCGGCGGCAGCAGGGGCGGCGGGCGGCGGTGCTGGCGGCGGCGGGCGGCGGCGCTGGCGGTGGCGGCGGCGAGCACAGCAGCGGCAGCAGCAAGGCAGGAGCGGCAGCGGCAGCAGGAAGCTTGGGGGGGTCGGGTGGTGTGTGTGAGTTTGTTTTGTTTTTTTAGTTTTTTGTTTTTTTTCTTTTCTCTTTTCTTTTGGTCATGAAGTGAGTGTGTTGTATATATATATAGGGATTGGGTTGTGGTGAGGTGTCCCCCTCCCCATCCCTTGTAGGGACACCTTGCACCCCCCCTAGGGCTAGGGTTATGGGTAGGGTGTAGGGTGTAGGGCTAGGGTTATGGTTAGGGGTAGGGTGTAGGGACACAAAATGACGAAAAAATCTAATCCACAAGATAAGTTAACACAAGACAATAACAAATAATAATAATAATAATAATAATAATATTTTGAGTATGACAAGTCTACCCTCCTTAGAAAAATTCCGTCCTCGGAATTTGAAATAATTAGACTAGCAATATGGTTACTGACTTGTCTTAGGGAATAAATACGGGTATTGCTTCCGCATGTCTTCTTCCTTCTCCCAAGTTGAATCTCCAAGAGAATCCCTGCTCCACGCAACTCGTACTAACGGAATGACCCGATTGCGGAGTATCTTATCTCTTCGATCCAAGATCCCAACGGGTCTCTGTTCTATCCGGAGTGTAGGCCCGATAGTGATTTCTGAATGATCGAGTATATGGCTCGTGTCCGGCACATATCTTCGTAGCTGGGAAACATGGAATACATTGTGAACTCCTTCTAGTGCTGGCGGCAAGGCGAGTCGATATGACACATTCCCAACTTTCTCCAGGATGTCGAATGGTCCAATATATCTGGGACTTAGCTTTCCTCTGGTCCCGAATCTGATGGTTCCCTTAGTTGGTGAAATTTTCAGAAATACATGTTCTCCGGGTTGGAACTCCAATATTCTTCGGTGCTTATCCGCCCATATCTTCTGCCTGTCCTGAGCTGCTTGCAGGTGACTTCTTATTGCTTTGATGATATCCACGGTTTGTGTTACTAATTCTGGCCCCAACAATTGTCTTTCTCCTACGTCGGTCCAGCATACCGGCGATCTGCACTTCCTACCATATAGTGCTTCAAAAGGAGCCATTTTGATACTATCATGATAACTGTTGTTATATGAAAATTCTACCAAATGTAGATGATCATCCCATGCTCCTCCAAAATCTAAAGTACACGCTCTCAGCATGTCTTCTAAGGTCTGAATGGTTCTTTCAGACTGGCCGTCTGTTTGGGGATGGTAGGCGGAGCTAAATTTCAATTTAGTGCCAAGACTTTCTTGCAAGCTTTTCCAGAAATGTGAAGTAAATCTGGTATCTCTATCCGATACTATACTCACTGGCACTCCATGCTGACTAACAATCTGTCTCATGTACATTTCGGCCAGGACCTCCGTTGACTGTCCAACTCGAAAGGGCAGAAAACGAGCGGACTTGGTAAGTCTGTCTACAATGACCCAAATAGCATTATTACCCCTTTGGGTCCTAGGCAATCCTGTCACGAAATCCATGGTGAGGTGCTCCCATTTCCATTCGGGTATGGGTAACGGCTGGAGAAGTCCTGCTGTCCTTTGATGCTCCGCTTTTACTTGCTGACAGACAAGACATCTTGATACAAATCTGGCGACTTCTCTCTTCATCCCGTGCCACCAAAATGTTTGTCTCAAATCTTTGTACATCTTAGTGCTGCCCGGATGAATGGAATATTGTGAGTTGTGGGCTTCTGACATAACCTCTGTTCTTAAATCTCCACTGGGCACGCATAATCGATCTCCGAATCTTAATGATCCGTCCGGATGCTTCCTTATCCCGGTCTGGAGTCCCTCTTCTGTTTGTTTCCAAATTTTCTGAAGTTTTGAATCATTCTGTTGAGCTTCCTTAATTCTATCTATTAAGGAGGACTGTACTTGCAAGTTTTGCCACATTCCTTCGGTTAGCGGGCGTATCACTTCAATTCCCATTTTCCTCAAATCCTCAAAGATTTCTTTGGGTGTATTCATGAAGAAAGCTTCGGGTCTTCTACTTAAGGCATCAGCCACCTTATTAGCTTTGCCCGGATGATAGGTCAGCTCCATGTCAAAATCCTTCAGTAACTCCAACCATCTTCTCTGTCTCATATTAATCTCCTTTTGTATGAAGACATATTTTAAGCTCTTGTGGTCTGTGTATATTTTGATTCTTTCTCCATATAAATAGTGTCTCCACAACTTGAGTGCGAATACTACCGCTGCGAGTTCGAGATCATGAGTTGGGTAATTCCTTTCATGCGTCTTTAATTGTCGGGATGCATAGGCTATGACTCTCCCGTGCTGCATCAGTACACATCCTAAACCCTTACCTGATGCATCACTATATATCTCATATCCACCTGAACCAGAGGGTAATGCTAGTATTGGAGCTGTAATTAATCTTTTCTTCAGCTCGTCAAATGCTGCTTGACATTTCTCCGTCCAATTAAATTTTTCTTCCTTCCGAGTAAGACGGGTTAAAGGTTCTGCAATTCTTGAAAAGTTTTCTACAAATCTCCGATAATAGCCAGCCAATCCTAAGAAGCTTCTGATTTCTGCTACTGACTTAGGTGTTGGCCAAGACTTAACTGCTTCTACTTTCTTTGGATCTACCGAGATGCCTTCTCCACTGACAATATGTCCTAGAAATGGTATTTGGTCCAACCAAAACTCACATTTACTAAGCTTAGCATACAATTGTTCTTCCCGCAGAGTTTGCAATACTATCCTCAAATGTCTTTCATGCTCCTCTTCACTTTTGGAGTATACAAGGATGTCATCAATAAATACAATCACAAATTTATCCAGATATTGATAAAATATTCGATTCATCAGGTCCATAAATATAGCGGGTGCATTTGTCAACCCGAATGGCATAACTAAGAATTCGTAATGCCCATACCGAGTTCTAAATGCAGTCTTTGGGATGTCTTCCTTTTTCACCTTTACCTGATGATATCCGGATCTCAAATCAATTTTTGAAAATACCCTTGCCTCTCCTAACTGATCAAACAGTTGATCGATCCTAGGTAAGGGATATTTATTCTTGATGGTAACCTCATTCAAAGCCCTATAGTCAATCACCAGGCGTAGGGTACTATCTTTCTTTTTCACAAATAATACTGGTGCACCCCATGGTGAAGCGCTAGGCTGAATAAACCCTTTTGACAATAACTCCTTTATCTATTTATTTAACTCAACTAGCTCCTCTTTGTTCATTGGGTATATCTTCTTGGCTATGGGTGCAGCCCCCGGTATTAAATCTATAGAAAATTCCACATACATACATGCTTGAGGATCTAAATCCACATCTTCCTGATGTTGTGCACTATTGCGTTTGGATGAGTTTGCAGCCATTCTTCCAAGGTACTATTGCGATCAGTCTTTGGGCCTTTGGTGGGTTCTGCCTTTATCAAGACATAATAATGTACCGAGTTGTAATACTCCTTCCTTTCATCATCTATGTCTGACACTATTGGATATTTCAATTCGTAGTGTACTCCATAGGCTTCGATCATTCCTTTACGCGCTACGTGCCACATCTTCTTTACAAATGCATAATACTCGTCTAGGCTGTGACTATCATTTCCTAGTCTTGCGAAGGGTACAAACCGAGGCATGACCTAGATTGAAAAGAAAAAAAAATATTTCTTCCTTAGGTTAGTTACTCCTTAGTAGGATTTAAGATCTAGACAGGAAAGAGGAATTTGTAAGGAAAATGCTACCAACTATTTATCTACCTTACTTAAGGATTTCTAAGATATGATGGGCCACCACTAAAAGACGTGTCACGTCCCACTTCCCAAATGGAATGGTGACGTCATACACATCCCCAGGCTACGCACCAAAAATCCGCGATTGTCGCCCGTAAACATCAGCAAAAATGGAAAATGCCAGAGATTACAACTTATTATACATATGGAAATTGTTATACAGGACTTCATCAACAATACTTCTACAAGCTTATTACAAAAAAATAACTAGCAA
The DNA here is from genome assembly GCA_029216955.1 of Iris pallida. Taxonomy (NCBI): domain Eukaryota; kingdom Viridiplantae; phylum Streptophyta; class Magnoliopsida; order Asparagales; family Iridaceae; genus Iris; species Iris pallida. Next base: position 8,185,797 of record JANAVB010033016.1, on the reverse strand, counting down.
GTTGTCCAGGCGATTACTCCTCGTTGTACTGCGGCGTTACTTCAGCGGAGACGTCCTCTTCTTCACCTAGTGAACAATACTAGGTCGTTTTAGAAAACGACAAGCAAGTCCTCGGTCAAGGACGGTAAAGTATGCAAAAGAAAGATGCAGTTCTTCAAAAGAAAGAAATATGCCAACTAGCACTATTATATGTGTTTACTTCACAAAAAATCAAGGAAATGTAAATGACATCCTACTCCATAGATTGTAAGATATTCTGAGCTTCCCTTGAGCTCTCAGTAGGATTTTGCTTCCCTTGAGCAATCAAGAACTACCTACCTTTGATAGGTGGAGTTATTTGCTGGAGTAAGATGATATTTAGTAGACTAAATGCAATGCAATTTTGAGAACAGTACTCTGAATTAATTCCCTAAATAATTCCCGTGAACAATCCCGTTAACCTGGGATCAGGCTGTGATTTCGGAGCCTTCCTTGGGCTAAAACCAATCTATTCGATGTTACTGTCGGAATAGAAGTAGCAGGACAGGAGCCTCTCTTGGGCTAGTACTTATATAGAAGTACTCATCAGGATATTCAGGAATTGCTGATCAGCCTTTTTATGGTTATTATGTTACGGGATATCTAGGGATATTCAGTTGTCCTCCCCACCCAATGATTCTAAAATTTCCGAAAATCAGAAATTTGTCTATCTCCTAAATTTTTCAAAAATTTCGGCAGAGTCTCCTTTGTATTTAGGAGCTCCGACAATTTACAAAACATGATATAAAGAGATATATGGGCTCGCCGACCCCTTCGGTGGAGCAACCCTCAACACCGGAACCACGCATTTAATATCCGGGTACGCCGACCCCTTCGGTGGAGCAACTCTCAACACCGGAACTCAAGCAAGCATATGTATATATAAATACTTAATTCTTACCATGGCAATTTGGCAAGCAAGCAAGCAATTTATTTAGGCAAGCAATTTCTTTGATTTGAGCGACTTGTAGTTCACTATCCCAAGTATCCAAATGAAGTTATTAGTAATATATAAGCATCAATTCCATGTGTCATAACTTAAAAAAAAAAAATGTTAGACTCTTAGCAATGTTGCATTAGTATGCTAGAGAGCTGGAAATTGTAGAGTAAAATTATCGTGGTACATAGAGACTTGCAAATTAATTAATTTAACCATCAATCATTCCAACATGTGTTATTTCGATTGGTTTAATAATTTGGACAGAATTAAATAGTTATGCTAACATCGAAAACTACTCTCGTGTACACGTGTTTAAGTAAGAAAACGTAAGACATGTAGATATATTTAATTTGTGTAGGTTAAGCCCCTAAAATCATATCGCGAGTTAAAATTGTACATGGGTATATGAATAAGAATTTGCATCTATACATATATAGTATCAAAGTGTGTATAAATATATCATGTATCCAGGATCCCATTGATGTTGTGTCCAATACTTAATATACTTGCGTTGTGTCCTACACAAGGTGTCCTTTACATATATCAATTGTATCGTGTCAAGTTGCTTGCTCATCTCTATATTTATACTACAATATTACATGGTGGATTTTAACCATAATATATATATATATATATTCAGAAAAATGGAAATAATTCCTAATTTATTCCATTATGAAACTTAGAGCAAAATATGAGATAAGTCTCAAGGAAGAGGGAAAGAGAGATGGAGGGCTTGCTTCCAAGCATATCCTCCAAACTACCAAACTTCACAATTTAAAATCTTATGATCTCAACTTGTAATTTCAGAAATTCAATAAATTCATAATTAATCAAAACTAACATAGGTGATCAAATTTAGAATCTTCAAGAGAAGGAGGAGGGGAGAAAGAGGACTTGCCTTGAGTGGTGAATGCCCTAATCTCCTTTGTAATGCCTAATTCATCCAATAACAAGGAATTTGTTAGAAACCTCCTAACCTAGAGTTTGAAGGAAGGGATTTACACATAGAGATGAAGAAGGAGGAAGGAATTTAGATTTTTACCTAGGTTTCTCCTTAGGAATTGGAAGTGGAAGAGGATGAAGAAGTGGAGGAGGTGGAGTTATGGTGGCCGGAGGGGCTGGCCGGCGGCAGCAGGGGCGGCGGGCGGCGGCGCTGGCGGCGGCGGGCGGCGGCGCTGGCGGTGGCGGCGGCGAGCACAGCAGCGGCAGCAGCAAGGCATGAGCGGCAGCGGCAGCAGGGAGCTTGGGGGGGGTCGGGTGGTGTGTGTGAGTTTGTTTTGTTTTTTTGTTTTTTTTTCTTTTTCTTTTCTCTTTTCTTTTGGTCATGAAGTGAGTGTGTTGTATATATATATAGGGATTGGGTTGTGGTGAGGTGTCCCCCTCCCCATCCCTTGTAGGGACACCTTGCACCCCCCCTAGGGCTAGGGTTATGGGTAGGGTGTAGGGTGTAGGGCTAGGGTTATGGTTAGGGGTAGGGTGTAGGGACACAAAATGACGAAAAAATCTAATCCACAAGATAAGTTAACACAAGACAATAACAAATAATAATAATAATAATAATAATAATAATATTTTGAGTGTGACACACTCGAACGTAGCCCCTTCGGAGCTTGCACCAAGCTCCTCTCCCGCCACCGACTCGAACACTTTGAGTGCTGACTTGGGCCCCTATCTCCCCTCCCAATATCATTCTCGAGAATCCCACTCATCGAAATCATATGACCGGGGACATCATACCTCCGACCCCCATGGAGATCTCAGTTGCAGCTACGCTTCCTACCGAGTCTCTATACACATTCCCACCGGATGTTTTAGCTGGGATTAGGGAGCTCCGATAAGACTTAATAATTATTTTATTCGGATTGTTGCTTCACGCTCCCACAAGGAGTTTGCGCTCATTACACTCCTAGCACATCAACCTAATTTTAATTTGCCGGCTATAATGAAGGAACTTGAGGATGCTATATATCTCATCAGAGCAAGGAAATATGGAGACTTCTCATATGATTCCGAACTCGGAGGATTCCAACTCCTCGAAGACCAAAGAGGAACCGATGGATGAGAGGCCATGGTATTTACGCTCCAACAAAGATCATTTTGTTATAAAAAAAAATCCTAACCTAGCCAGGCCTCCCGGGGAAAGGACCTCTAGGCTTAGGATTTTCGTGCATCTTGTTTTATTTTGATGTAAGCATATGCTGCCTAGTTAGACAACGACAAAAAGGGTAAACCCCTACCTCTTGTAGGAGCTCGGGCCATCTCCCAGCTCCAACCTCCTTTTATTTTCCTTGCTAATGAAGGCTTCATCGATTTCTTAAAAAAAAGGTATATAAAAACAATTCAAAGACATCTTGTTTAAAAAGACGTACAATTTATTTATATATTAAAAGCATCCATAATGGAAGTGAATGAAGTGATACATTTTTACTTTAGTCAAAATTTATAGTATTTGGAAGTTACAGTGGGCTTTTGTGTACACTTTGTAGTGCCCCGTCCCTACATCATGCCCCGTTTCCGTCCACGGGGTGCGCATGAAAGGAACACTGTCGCTATCGATTCGGTCGGGACCGATAGGTCGGAATCGGCCGAGTCGATCGAACGGGAACGGTTGAATTAAGATCCATTCCACGTTATGGAATGGCTTCTTCGGAACCAAGTCCCATATTCAGCGGGTTGCGCCTCGAGGATTGGCTCTGCGGCTGAGTCGGGAGAGACCTTCCGTTGCTCTGATTTTTATGTCGTACTTGATTTGGCTTTGGTTTTCGTGAATGCGTTTTTTTTCGTGAATGTTTTTCCGAATGTGTTTTCGTGACTTGCATTTTCGAGCTTCGCATTCATATCGAATTTCCTTGAATTATACAGTGTTCTAATTAGTTGCTTATGCGATTGCAGGTGATCGCGTAGGCGATGTCAGCGCAGCCAACCGGTCGCTCGCTTGAAGCAAGGCTAAGACGAGTGGCTGACCTCCTTCATCTCGTCCCTCTACTTCAAAACTCAATATGTGAAGTAAAATGAATGCCTGTCACAATAGTGTAGAATCAAGAAAATAGTGGCACGATCCTTCACGAGACACCAGCTATCGAACTGCCGGTTTTGGAAATGGAAAACATGCTTCCTAATGCAATTATACATGGTCTATGCAAAACAATGAATGAATCGATTAACGTTTATCGCAACGATACGGCTAGATGAGTAAATCAACTAAGTTTAAAAGAAAACGGTCATTGGACAACTTGTCGACAAGGTGAAGTTTCCTCGAACGGTTGCCTAGGCCAAGGGACCGATTCGGCCCGGGAGGAACGAGTGTAGCAGCACCAACCCTTCATCGGCGTGAGTTATGCGGGCACTTTCGCACAGGGCTCGCTACCCGACGCGAAAGGGGCGTCGTCTAACCCTGCTATAGTCCGCGATGGCTTGACATTGCCAGTGGCCTTCACACCGCTTTTCACTGCTTAACAAGTGCACGGGACACGGGATGAATATGATAGTTGCTTAATGTTATACAGTTTCATATGCTTGCCTCAAAACATGTTAACATGTAAATCGAGCAGGATGGTTAGAAAGATCATTAAAATAGCTAGCTAACATGTTTACGAAACTTCTTGAATCAAATACAGAACTTGGATTTTAATTAGCCATTCGCTAGTACATGTGTTCGTGCTGATCCTCGCTCTTTGCAGGTCCCGCGAACCAAGAAGGATGCGCCAACTAGCTCGGCACGTTCGTAACTTTTGAAGCTTCGGCCGTGCGTCGAAGACTTTTCCCGCGACTCCACTTTTGAAGGCTCTCGACAGTCCAAGGAAGATGACTCAGCGTCCCTCCCATCCAGGTCACTGGAGTACTTTGCTTTATATTGAGGGATGTGTGCAATATATGGAACGGCTATCTCATCGGCACTCTTTTGTAATCGAGTCATGTTGTAGCCCGTGCGACAATGAGTCTTGTATCGGAGTCTGTAAAAGATGTTCATTATCAATAAAGATCAAGTTTCCTTTACTTATTTTGTGAATCAATTTATCTGCGTACTCTCTTAGATCTCGTGTCTCGGATGACCTTATGACTATGCCTTGTGCGATCGTAAATTAGGTTCGCACGGCATCACGCCCGGGAGACGACTATCGATTTGACAAAATCGGGACGTGACATAATGGTACCAGAGCACGGCTTTACGTCATTGGCCTCCAGTATCGAGTTCTAGTCTCCAACCGTTGAACTCGTGTCGATGAGATAAGTTGTTCCATACGCTGAACCCAGGACATTTTCTGAAACTAACGAGAGGTGCCTTTCTTTTTCCTACAGTTGCGGGAGCTCGGGCAGAGAATGAGGTGAGCGCTTCCAACGGCTTGAGTACTTCCAGACCCGAGCATTCCGTCAACCCAACGGGAATGACGCCTACCGTAGCCGGACCTTCCGGCGACCCGATGCAACGTATGCTGCAAATGCTTGAAATGCAGCAACGTCAAAATGAGCTCCATCGTCAGCAAGCGGAGGCTCGTCAGATCCAATTTGAGAATCAGTTCGAGGCTCAATTCAAGCTGCTGCAGCAGCAGCTGAATACCCTCCAGCAAATCGTACAGTCGGTCGTGGGCAACAACAACAACAATTCAACGATGACACCAGCCGTGACCCAGCCTGCGGTTCCATCCAACGAAGCTGAACCAGAGGCGCCCGTGCTCTCACCTGCAGCACCGAGAAGTTCTAACTTCGACGTGTCAAAATTTACGAAAAGCTGTCGTACTTCCTTCAACGGCACAGAAGATCCCTCCGTGGCGATTGACTGGTTGGAGGAGCTGGAAGACAAGTTCCAGCTTCTGGGTGTCGAAGACTCGAAAAAAGTCGCGTGTGCTCAACTTCTACTTTGAATGAACGCGCACGATTGGTGGACTGTGCAGAAGCGGGCTATTCGACGTGAAGACGAGACGGCGGCGATCTCATGGGCGACATTCAGAAATGCGTTCGAGACCGAATATCTTTCTGCAGTCGTGCGACAGGAAAAAGAAAACGAGTTTATGCAGTTGACGCAAGGGAATATGACTGTATGACAATATGCTGCCAAATTCAACAAACTAGCCAAGTTTGCTGGAGACTATCTACCTACCATTGCAAGTCGAGCAAAATGATTTGTAGTGGGCCTGCGTTCCACTATCCGTGCTCATGTCTCGGTGCCTAAATACAAAACCATGGGCGAGGCACTCAACCATGCCCTCCGTCTAGAGTCAGAGTATCCTCCTACTACTACTACCGGCGCTGTTCACTTTAATAACAAACGTCATAGTAATGCGGGAGGCAACAACGCGCATAAGCGTCAATATCGCGGCAACCAGATGAAGGAGCGGATGGTCTGCAATTTCTGCTACAAGGACGGGCACCTGGACACTGAGTGCCGACTTAAGCACAGAACATGTTTCCAGTGCGGCAAAGCAAATCACTTCGCAAGGGACTGCCCGGAAGCTACGTCGAACCAACGCCCCCGCAACACCAACAAAATCGAGGCCAAGCACCTCAGGCTCTGTAGGAGCGTAAAAAGTGCTTCATAGACCAAGTCAAAAGAATAGAGCTTTACGCAAGTCAAAAAGAGTCAACAAACTACTCTACGCGAGCTACTCTACGCGAGCTACTCTATACGAGCTACTCTACGTGAGCTATTGTTACGCGAGCTACTTTACGCTGGGGACAGGCTGTCAGATCATGCATTTAATGCAAGTGATGATGATTCTGACATAATGATTTGTTGACAGCGTATAACACAGAATTCGAAGAGATTTGATTTACACAGAAACCAACATTGTCGTTTAGTGTGTGGACGGGGTTACTTTACGCTCAAAAGATGGCTTCTTTTACGCATGAATACTATATGAGCTTTTTACGCTCAAAGTTGACGTGTACGTAAAGTTTATTTGGGCTACTTTTTACGCTCAAGGCTATTTTATCAGCCACTTTACGCGAGAAGTCTATTTTTGGGCTATTTTATGCCTAGTCTACTACTTTACGCTAGGAGTGTATTTTGGATCATTTTTACGCCCAATATTTCCTGACCACTTAAGAACGTGATTTGCCCACGTGGCTTTCATGCCACACTTCTCGAGGAATGTGTGTACGTGCTCTCCCTATTTTATTGAGATAGTGGGACACGTGTCACCATGCGTAGAGATCACAACTCTACATGGGACACGTGTCAACGTGCGTAGAGGGTGATTTATATCGTGGGTGACAGTTGCTAGCGTAAAAACCCGATTTTGTTGCTTTTTACGCACAAAGGGTTAAGTCTATAAATAGTCTTATTTTTCACATAGACAGCATCAAGAGATCAACAGAGAGACAGGAGAGGAGATTCTGAGAAAACTCATATTTCCAGAGTGATATTCCCAGAAGCATTTCTTCAACTTTTTCTCAAGAACAGGGTGAAGCAAAGCAAGAAAGCATTCGACTGTGCCATCAGTGCCATTGCTCGATACCTTTCCGGTGACTTAGTTCTTCCGATTGTTCGTCTTCTTCAAGCAGTTTTCTTCTTCATCATCTTATGGTTCAAGGAACAAAGTAATCGCTCTCAGATCAGACTTCTATAGCAATACTTCCCAGAATAATTTGTACTTTTGTACTTTTTTCTAGTTTTCTTTCAAAAGCCAATTTTAGGCATTTTGTTAAGTGAAACAAAATGGTGACTCTGCTGGGGATGTCCTTCTCCTCTGACGAGAAGGCAATTGCTCAATATGATGATGTGTCGGTCGGATCGACAAAGAAGACTCTGGTTGTGCACTTCGACCAGACTGCCTACGAAGAAATGCTCCGAACTGGGGGTAGTACTCGCTGCTCCAATGTTCAGAAATCGCGAAAGGCGCGAAAAGTTTGGATTTCCAAATCCAAAGCATCCTCGGATCTCCCTACTGTCTCTGAAGGCAAAGGAATCCTTCCTACTCCTGTTGTGGAGGCTTCCGTCTGTGACGAGGCAGTCTCTACGTCGGTGATACACCATGGGCGTAAAAATCAGTCTTCCATTTGTAACGTGGCAGACTCTCCAGTTTTACGCTCTGAGCGTAAAAATCAAGTTTTACGCTCTGAGCGTAAAAATCAAGTTTTATGTTCTGAGCGTAAAAATCAGGTTTTACGTTCTGAGCGTAAAGATCAAGTTTTACGTCCCGTGCGTAAAAATATGTCTCCCGTCTGTGACGTGGTAGACTCTCAAGCTTTATGCTCTGTGCGTAAAAATATGTCTTCCGTCTGTGACGTGGTAGACACACAAAATTTATGCTCCATACGTAAAGGAAAATCTTCCGTCTGTGACGTGGCAGATACTCATGTTTTGTGCTCTACGCGTAAAGGTAAATCTTCTGTCTGTGACAGTGTAGATAAAATTTACAATGATGCCTGTGCATCTAAAGTGAATTTACCTGCACGCATGCAGCATAAAAACATAGTTGGTAAAACTTCTGTTTTCAACCAACAACCTTCTTACACTGCTTTACGCAAGGTACCAAACCTTTAAATTACGCGTAATGCTGATGGAGTCCTTTGTGCTCAAAAATCCTAGGATTTACGCACGTAACTCCAAGCGCGTAAAAATATACAGTTTGGTTCTGCTAATGCAGCCAGTAATCTTCTTTATACACAAGGGACTAAACGTTTCTCTACCCTAAATGCAATAAAGAAGACTACTCTATCTACTCCTTCTGATTTACGCGAGTTGCTAGTACAAAAGCGTAAAAACAGACAATCTCCTGTGACACTCCCCCAAAAAAATCATCATTGTGAGTGTCACCAGATTGTAATCAAATGTTGCTGTTCGGCTTCTAAGCGGTCAGTTTTTGACCGATTAAGTTTCAATACGCCTCAGCAACAGGTTGATGACCAAGAACATGAGTTGTTATATGCGTCAGTCAACATGGCATCTCATACCAACAGAGGACGACGTCCAAGACGTAACTCATCCCAAACTCCAGGTCAACAACAATTCAATAGACTTCTTGATTCCTTTGAAGGAGTATATCAGAATACTCGATCAAGAAGACAAAGACAGATGCAGACTTCTAATTCAGAAGCTGGGGGTACTCAATCTTTTGAATCCAAAACTGATAGTGTCGATTCATACCTCTATACCAATCCCTCTGTATCTTCAAGAGAGGTTGAATCCTATGCTATTGGAGATGAACCGGAGACGTCATCTGCTAATACAGAACAACGTCTCTCTGCCGTTGAGCAATCACTAAAGGACACGCTTACCATGATGCAAAGCATGCACCAAATAATAATGACTCAGCAAACTGCTCAGCCGGCAGTAGTAACACCGGTACAGGTAGCAGCACAAACTCAAGATAGTCAAGGGGTTGATATACCTTTGAATAATCAAGAGCCTGCTGTCAATCAAAATTCTGCATCTCCAGATCCTATCATTCCAGAAGATGCACCACCTCCGGTGGGGGTCACAGTACATCCAACAACTATTCAATCAAATGTGTTTCCTCAAACCAGTGAAGATATTCAAGCAGTGCGTGAACTAAAAGCACAGTTTGAAGTTCTGAAGCACAAGGATCAGCTCCAGAGGTTAGGGATTAAGCAGCCTTATCCTCCTCATTGGAATGATGTGCCCTTTCCTCCGAAATTTGTAATGCCCATATCTCATATTACGTATTTGAAATACGTGTACGTATTTTGACCCGTATTGCATGTCTTCCTGCTTGATTTATTTTGGCATTTCATTGATTGGTTCATCTTGGTTCGGTTCGGTTTGTTTGGCTTGGTTCGGTTTTGCTTAATTTTATGTGAACCAAACCACTCCCACCTACCACCACCTTCATTAAATATCCCACCACACATTTTTCTCTCCACATTAACTTTCTTCTTCTCCACCATTACTTCTCTACCAACCTGAGAGAGTGGAGACCTTAGGCAAGTGCATCTTGCTTCATGGAGGAACCCCATTTTTATTGTTCCACTGTCTTCCTTATGTGTTTCTAACTCACTTTAGTACTTAGCATTTTTCATTTCTGTGGTTAAATTCTTGTGGATCTAGTTTTGTGGTATTTTCGGTTTTCATGAATTTTGATCTATCAAACTTGCATATTTTTGCTAGTTGATGGTTCCATGTTGTAGAGAATTCTATTTTATCCAAATTTGACCTATGGGAGTCTGGATTTGGGTTCCTATTGTTGTCTGGAGGAACGTGGAGGCCATGGCATTTTCCATGGAAATGTTCTCTGTGGGAGCCATTAATTGCACTCTTGGCCGTATGCAACATTTTGTGCTGAGCCGCATGGCCATTTAATTGAATTGGCCGCATGGCCGATCACTTGCTTGGCCGCATGGCATTTGCTGTTTACATGGCCATTATTTATTATTTGGCCGTATGCACATTTTAGTCTTAGCCGCATATGCACTGTTGCGTGGCCTTTGCAAGTAATTGCTGGCATGCTTATTTTTAGTGAGCCGCATATGCTTTTTCCCCTCCATTTAATTTTCTTGAGCCGCATATGCTCCCCCCGTTTATTGCTTGAGCCGCATGGCCTTAAATATATTATTGGCCGAATGGAATTAATGCATTAGCCATTAATACATTAGTATTAGTTGCATGTATTAACCTTAACGTGCATTGCATGCACTAGTACGTAACCTACATGCATAGCCATTAATGTATTTGCCATTAGCCTTTAATCTTCATGCATTAGCCATTAGGAATTAATGCATTCTTGCATCAGCACTAGCCATTTGGAATTAATGCATTAGCTTTAAATGCATTAGAAATTAATGCATTTGCAGATGCTAACTTGGCCGCATAGGCCAGTAAAAGTTAGTGAGCCGCATAAGGCCAGTAAAAGTTGTTGAGACGCATATGGCCAACACTTGTAGCCGCATGGCCTTAAGAATAATAAAATATTAATGGCCGATCCTTGTTGGCCGCATGGAACAAGTTGGCATGTCTTTAGTAATTAATTTGCATGGCATTTAGCTTTAGTTTGCATGCATAAGAATAATAAAATATTTATGGCCTTTCCATTTTAAGTAGTTTGCATGCATCAACAACGTGCAATAGTAATTCTTTGCTTGGCCTTTCATGCATAAGCAATTAAGGAATTGCTTGCATGCATTAGTAATTCTTTGCATGGATACACTTGTAGCCGCATGCACTTTTAAGTGCTCAGCCGCATGCAAATTTGCATGTGCTTGCATGCTTAATATTTGTTGGCCGTATGGCCATTTGCATTTACTTGCCGCATAGGCTCATTATTTTATTTGCTTTAGTGCATGCAATTATTTAACTCTTGTACGGTGGCAACATTATTTATTGTTGGCCGCATGGCCTTAGCTTTGATTGCATGACATTTTTCCTGAGCCGCATGAGTCCACGTCCTTGCCCCTGCTAATATTTAATTACCACTTGTATGCTTGTACCCCATTAATTGTTCCCTGACACGATGGTGATCCGTTGTGGTGCACTTTTGACAATTGACATGACTTGATAGTGGCCCGACGTGGCGCACTCCTGACAAATAAACTTGACATGATAATTCTCGATAGTGGCCCGCCGTGGCGCACTCTTGACAAGTAAACCTGACATGATATTTCTCGAAATGCTGTTGCGACGGCTAACCCGACATGACAAGTATGAATGACCTGGACACCGTGGATGATTGTGCTTGTACAAATGAACCCGTCTTATCTTGCATCATGTCTAGGACAGGGACCCCTGAGTACCACGGTCAGGGGTACCTACTGTAAATGGCTAAGGCTAATAACTAGAATAATACAGTAGTTCATGAAGAGAATTTTCCAGTTACCTGTTGCCCCTTTGATCCCGGCCTTATATATATATATGGGACTTGGAGCTATCTGTCAAGATGAGCACATTTCCAGCATGCTGTCGAGTGGGGCACCTCTTTAGGACACACATATCTCACTGCAGTGTGTCTGCTATACTTATTTTCTTTTGCTGGGGTTACTCAGGTAGCAGCAGGCGGGTAACTGGACTTGGAAATCTCTTTACATTTTGCTAGTAACTAGGCCTGTGATAACCCTAGTTAGTTAAAGTATCAAGCCGTACTTATTGCTTGGTCGTGATTGTTAGATGGAGTTCAATCAGTCTAGTCTTGTCTTGATCCTGTACGAGATTGTTACATGTCCTAATTTCTTATATTACCTTGCCGATAAATGGTGGGAGAAACCAAGTTCTGTTCAGATGAAGGGTTACAACCCCGGTCCTTGTTTGGTTTACGGGTTGTAACCTGGTAATCTAAATAGTCCCATGGCTATTTCATCGTATATCACCTGTCATGCTTTTCCATTAGTACTAAATTTTATTTTATATTATTATTCTTGTGCTAATTGCTGATTTTAGTTTCTAAGTGAAGCCTCCTTTGTGGCACTTGCTCTTTCTGGGGTCTGACCCAGCTGGTTTTGTATGGCCAGATTCCGGAGCAGCTCCAGAGGATCCACCGACCTTTCAGCCAGATGGTGACCACTAGACGGGATCCTGGCAACGAGTGGGTTTATTTTTGCTCTCCCACTCTATTGTAAAATTATTGTTTTGAGGCGTTTAGCCGGCGAGCACGTGTTAGCTCGTATTGCACCTTTATTTACTGTCTGCCTACGGGCTGTAACATGATTGACAGATCCTAGGGTTGATCATGTATGACTAAAACTCTTGCTAGTCTTGACATTTTGTAACGACTAGCTTCATGATCAGCTGAATATATAATATTTGGAACGCCTTACTATTGTATATTTGGTGATCTTACATCTTTTAACATTTATTTGCTTGCTTGTGATTGAGACACTAGGCTTGTTCATGACCTTAAGAGACTGTTAGCTTGTAGATAAACCCTCATATATCTAGACAGCCGTGACCGTATAGTGGAGTGGATTCCATTTCATTATACGTAGCTGGCTATGTCTGCCCCCGCTCTCCATTGTTCTGGTTCTGGGGCGTGACATGGTTTAAGTGGTGGCCCATGCAGGTCTTGTAAATTAAGATATGTGAGGGTTTACCGAATAGATGTCTCAATCAGTACTCGTCCTTGATCTCTGTTCGTATTCTCTGAATCCCTGGAATTCTTGTCCTGATCACATGCTTGTATCGTTGATCTGTCCTGGTCCTTCATTATTGTTCCCTATGTCGTCTTCTTCAGCGGCATTATTCCTGGACCTGCCGATCAGCAAGGCGGAGCACCTCCCGTGGACCAGCAGCAACCAGAAGTTCAGGCCCAGCACTCAGGAGCAGCCTCCCGAGTCATGCCTACCGGGGATCCCGAGCCACCAGTTCAGCCTGCAGAGCCTGATGATGGCACTTTGGTGGGTCTCATCAGGACCTTGTTAGCTTCCCAGGATCGTAGAGGAGATGCCTTGCACCAGGCAGTGGAAGATGCTCTGAACAGAGGCGGTCGTCATGGGAACAGTGCATCGAACAGTTTCAAGCGTCTGAACCCTCCATTCTTCGATGGCAGCGAAGATGCTATCGTCGGAAATGCTTGGCTTCAGGACACAGAGGTAATTCTAGAAGCAACCAGGACCCCAGAAGCCGAGAAGGTGGCCGTAGTGCGCCTGCAGTTATTGGATCTTGCCTGCAGCTGGTGGACGGCGCATGCCGTGGGATTAGTGGCACCCATTGCTTGGACAGTATTTAGGGAAAGATTCCAGACCAAGTACTTTGATGCGGTGGCTCGGTACGATCTACAGACCAAGTTCACCAATTTGAAGCAGATGGGCAGGATGGTCGACGGATATGCGGCCGAGTTTTTCAGACTTAGTCGGTTTGCTCCCACCTTGGTGGCAACCGAGTATGATAGAGCCCAGCGATTCCAGCAGGGGCTCCATCTCGAGATCTTATTGGCAGTGGAGCAGTTTGAGCATCAGACCTTCGATGCGGTATTGAGGGCAGCGAGGAGGCATGAGTATACCTCCCACAGGATCGTGGACAGGACCGAAGGTCGAAAGCGATCTCACTGCCAGATGACCCAGTCGTCAGCACCAGCCCCGGCAGTCAAGGTTTTGACAGTTGGAACTCCGAGGCAGGCGGCCTCAGTGACGTCGGTCACGTCCCCTCAGCAACAGAAGCAGAAGCAGTCTTTCGCAATGGGCTGCACTCATTGTGGGAAGCCAGGACACGTTGTTTCGGAGTGTCGCAGGGCACAGGGATTGTGTTTGGCTTATGGGGCACGGGACCACAAGATAGGGTCCTGTCCGAATAGGGCCAGTTCATCATCGGTCCAGACTAGTCATTCGGTAAGGGGACCAGCACCAGCACCAGTGCAACCGCAGTACCAGCCTCCGAGGCCATTGCCGCCTCAGGCTCAAGTCTTCCAGCAGCAGAGACCCCAGCAGTATGTCCTGGTCCAAGCTCAGATTCAGAACCGGCAAAGAGGTTCCTGTATGTCCTAAAAATCAAGTTGCATCTATCAGATAGGCAGAAAAGTCTCAAATTATGCACCCTTCAATGAACTGTGCTGGAGACACATTGCGCTACAAATCAAACGCGCAAGCTGAACTGCGCTACCACCCGAGCGCGCTATGCTGACGTGGCAACGCCATCATTACCTGATAAAGATCAGATCTTCTGACAGCCTGACAGCCCGAAGAACGAGGAGTCCGTTCGTTTCTTGTACAGCACAGCGCTCGAGAACAGCTGTACAACTGCAGCGTAGTCTGCCAGTCCAACCTCAGCGCAGTTTGACCAAGTCTAAATCCCAGCGCTATCCATTGACTAGAAGGAAGCGCAGTCTGAAGCTAGCGCTATTCGGTTAGCGCGATTCATCAAATAACTGACATTTATTACGTGGCTTACATGCCATCAATTGCTCGCCACGTGGCAACCGCCTGTACACGACCAAGCATATTTCAATCAAACAATGCCACGCGTCTGAATACAGTTAGCCCACGATCGAGCAACTGTCCAATAGGCCAGTACAGTTTGCAGTCTACGCAGTCTGTCGCCAGCATAGTTTATCGTGCGCAATTCAGAATAACTACAAAATAGTTATTTCTAGAACTCTATAAATAGAGTTTCAAGTCCTTCATTAAGGGGATCAGATTATTCAAGATCATCAGAGAGATCAGGAGTTCTTGCCCAAGTGCTGCTGTATTCTTCAGAGGCTATCGTCTTCAAAGTTTACATCGTCCAAGGGATAAAGCGATCGTCTTTAGATCGGATTCCTATAGTTGTACTTTCCCAGAATTCATTGTACTCTTGTACTATTCTTTAAAAGTTTGTGAAATAAAAGACCTTTGTTTTTGCAAACAAAATGGCGACTCTGCTGGGGATGACTTTTTCCTCCGACGAGGAAGTGACAACTCAATGTGACGTTGCGTCTATCAGAAAGACACAGAAGACGCTGGTTGTGAAGGTCAACCAGACTGCCTACGAAGCGATGATCAACTCTGGGGCTACTCGTCGCACTGTGGCCTCTGCCAAGAGCACGATCCGCTCAGTGTGGACTCCGAAGTCCTCTACGCAGTCATCTACGCAGCCTGCTATTTCTGCTGCCAAGGAACCAGTAGCCACTTCTGTCCTTGCGCAAAACACCACATGCGCTGCCAAAGCGCAAGCCAGAGCTTCAACTGCCCAGGCGCAGTGCATTGCTCCTCTTGCCACAGCGTAATCTACATCTTATGCTACTATGGCAAAGTGCAAGACCCCTCTCCCTCTGGCGCAGTTGGCAACCTCCTTCCCTCCTGCGCAATCCACCACTCCTTCGAACAGAGCGCAACTTAAGTCCTCTGTGACACTTTCTGCTTCTTCTAAAACACAGGTTGCACCCCCTGCTAGTTTTATGGCCAAAGAGCCCTCTGTCTTCATCTCCAGAGGGCAAGTTGCTGCTTCTTCTGTACCTGCACAACCCACAGGGGATAGTCTTTTGGCTATTCCTCCTCCGTCTAACAAAGAGAAACGCTCTTTAGCCAACCCTTCTTCACAAAATAAAGGAAAAGGCCCTTTGGTCTTTTCTCAGTCTTCTTTGGTTTTTACCTCAGAAGATCCATCTGAACGTGCCTCGGCACCAAACAGTACAAAAACCCTCTCAAACAAGAGTTCTTCTCTCCCTGCTAAAGGGAAGAATATTGATCAGAGAGGTATTTTGCCTACTCCAGTAGCACATTTCCAAGATCTCCCAACTCTTCGGATGTCCCGCTCAAAGCAGGAGAAATTACTGGTGTCTCAGACAGAAGCCCCTGGGGGTGAATTTGTCGATTTACGGACTTATCTCAATAGACCAGTTTCTATGAAACGTAAGCAACCAATGCAGAAGGCGAACTTACATCAAAAACACACTTCCAGGAGGAAAAATCCGGATACCTATGCCAATGAGTTGAGTACTTCTCTGTATACTCACGGGACAAGGCATCTGAAGAATCGGAATCATGTTCTGAATGTCGTCAAAGAACATATCCCTGACCTTCGGGAGTACCTCAAGCAGAAGCGGAACAACACCTCAACACCGCCAATCCAACCATTGGAACACCATTGTAATCACAAAGTGGTTATTAAGTGTTGTTGCCAAACGACAAAACGATCTGTCTTCGATCGTTTAACTTCTGAACCAATGTCCGAATATGAAGACGAGGTGCTCTATGCCTCTGTTAACATGGCTTCCTGAGACACTGGGGGTAGAAAGTGTTCAAAGCATGGCAAACCCCGTAAGCCCAGTCAACGATATCTGGATTTACTCTATGAATCCGCTGAAGGAGTATTCCGACACACCCGATCTCGAAGTCGAGACACAGATGGTCGCAGGGATCTTCTCCAAGATCCTTCTGGTCACTTCCTGTTTCTCATTCAGGGGACGATTCTTTCTCTGATTACGACGCATATAACGAAAGCTCTGAACAGACAGTGTCTTCTACTGTGCCCAGAGAAGTGTCAGCCTATGTTGTCACTGAAGATCCAGATGCTTCATGTTCGGCCAGTCAAAAATAACGAATTGCTGCACTGGACGATAAATTGAAGACCATGGCTGACATGATCGCAAGTATGCATACTGTTATCATAGCTCAACATACAGTATCACCGACTGCACCTGCTGTCAATCCAGAGATTATAGCATCATCGGTGCCTGTCAATGCAGGTCTGGGGGTACCGTCCCCTCCTGTAGCCTCAATACCTATTCAAGTTACACCCAGTCATTCAGGAGCTGGGGGTAGTGCTTACCATGCTGTTCCTCCTCCTAACCCGGTGAGTCAGCCTATTACTTCTCCATCCTCAGGAGATGCCAATGAGGCTATAAAACTACTACGTAATCAGTTCGAGGCCTTTAAAGAGAAAGACGGTCTACAGAGGCTTGGAATCAAACAACCTTATCCAGTAGAATGGAAGGAAGTCCCATTCCCTCCAAAGTACAAAATTCCTACAATTACGCTGTTTGACGACAACACTTCTCCGAGTCAGTTCATTAACCATTTCGAGGTAATGACTGTCCAGCTCCAGCCAAGTGATGCTCTTCTTACCAGAGTCTTTGTCGGATGTTTAGCCGGTACAGCATATGATTGGTACCGCAGCCTGCCTGACGGCTCTATCACTTTATTTGCCGGGCTCAAGCAAATATTCCTGGAATGATTCTACGAGGGTATCAACGATATGACTATATCCGCCCTCAACAAGATCAAACAAAGACATAATGAAACTACTGAGAGTTTCATTGAACGATTCCGCCGAGAAGCACTCAAAATGCCTCCCGGAACCCCATCTGTTGTAACGATAGACACTTGTAAGTCGAACTTGTTGCTTATCATCAGCATGTGGACGGGGTCAACACAGTTCCAGGACTGGCCGTCATTCATTGTCAACGCTAAAGCAGCTGAAGTAATTTCCGAGTAGTTCAAACAGTTGGGGGTACATATGTCTAACCCTGATCGAGATGAGTCTTCTGCATCCGGTAGCGGTAATCGCCAGAGCAACCGCAAGAGCAAAGAAACCTTGAATGTCAACCTTAAGAACAAGGAATCCTTGGCTGTTAATGTAGATCAGCCCACGTCTACCTCTACTCCTTCTGCACCTCCACCAAAGGAACCTCGTCCAAAAGTAGAGTATTCCTTTGATGAAAATGATACAGCGAGCATCTTTGACTGTTTGCTGAAGAGCAATAAATTGCAACTTCCTGACCCGAAGAAGCCTGATGAAGTCAGTAAGACTGACCACCCTAAGTACTATATTTATCACAGGTTCATAGGGCATCCTACTCGGGCATGCTATGTGCTCAAAGGCAAAATTCAAGAGTTAGTCAACGCATGTGTTATCACTCTCCAACAGGATAAAAAGACTGTTACAGCCAATATGATTTCTGTACAGTTTGGTAATTTCCCGCCACAAGTGGTGCAGAGTGGCGTCATCCCCATTCCTAGTACCACTCTTGAGATTGAGAATCTTCTTCCTCCACAACGTGAAGGTCTTGTCCCCTTATCCCTTGATAATGGCGAGATTATGTGGATCCATCATGATCTTGTTAAAGATTTTGAAGCTCCTTCTTCCTCCAAGCAATGATCCAAGGGCAAGACAAAGAGCTACAATATGGTGTCTTTTGACCCCATAGTTGAAGAAGAGATCCTGTTGGGCACCAGATCAGGGAAAACTTATCTACGGGAGCATCCTGAAGCTCAGGAGGATCCTGCTTTATCCTCCGAGGCTGTTCCAGTACAGCCTGTCTCTACAGAAGTCATCCCTTCTACATCATTACCGGTTGTGGAACCAATTCTTCCTAAACCGACATCAGCCGACAAATGCAAACAACAAGTCCGCTTCGACAAGGTTTTGAAGAAGTCATCCCCCTCTGGACTTGAAAAGCCATATAACTTTGATATATTGGCTCAACTGGCCAACACACCGGCTAGGCTGTCTATCTTCGAGCTCTTACGCCTCTCTAAAGAGACTCGAAAAACACTGAGTGAGGCTTTGATGCAGGCAGACACTTGCTTAACTCTTCTCAATAAACCTGAACCAGAACCTGTCTTTTGTCTTCACTGTCACAGTGTGCTGGAATTAATTCCAAACATCACCTTCACACAAGATGACATGTTGATGGAAGACAATCGACATGACCGTCCTCTCTACTTTACAGGATACATCGACTCCATGAAGGTCGATCGTATTCTGATAGATCCAGGGTCAGCACTCAGCATCATGCCTAAGACGATGTTGGATGCTCTGAAGATTCCAGTGCATAACCTCTCCGGCACTACCACCACCATCCTGGGATTCAACCAGGGAAGAAGTGAACCTTTAGGCAAGATACGCCTAAAACTCCAAATTGGCAATCTTCGCACGAAGGTGACCTTCTACATTATAGATAACCATGGTTGTTCCTACAATGCTCTTCTGGGGAGATCATTCCTTCATGACCACAATATTGTTCCTTCCACTCTCCATCAATGCTTCAAATACGTTGATGATAAAGGAGAAGTCCAAAAAGAAGTTGCGGATCTTTACCCTTTCAAAGGCGTCGAAGCATATTGCAACGACGCTCGTATGTACAAAGAAGAGTTTATGAAGGTAGTTTTGGCCATGGATGGTAAAGAAAAATAAGAAGCAGTGCCCAGTGACACGCTCATTATACCTGTCAAAGGGCGTGTCTCTCATCCTCAATCCTCCAAACCACTAGCTATTTATCTGCCAGCCCAGAAGTAATCAACTGGTGATAATCAAGATCAAAGGGAGCTCACCTCTTCTGAGCCACTGGTTATCGACTTACGTCGTAACAAAGATCAAAAGGAGCTCACCTTTTATGAGCCATTGGTTATCGACCACCGTCGAAACAAGGAAAAAAGGGAGCTCACCTCTTCTGAGCCGCTTGTTATCGACCTTCGTCGCAACAAGCCTAAACCTCCTTCCTCTTCTGTTCCTCCTCTTATAATCGATCTGACCAAGTCGGCTAAGGCTAAAGGTCATGTTGTAAATATGGATGTACAAATCAATAAAAAAGCATCTACTTTCCAGTATACTGATGTCATTTATCATACTAAATGCTATTTGGATATGCTAGACAGCTTTCAGTCATATACAATAGGAGTCATACAATCCCTACAGACAGAAGTATTATTTGAACATCCCGATGACTCATATTTTGTTGTCCCTTCTCGAAAGAGAGGTGAGAGTCCAATACTTTTTAGTAAAGGGCAAGAACAAAAATTTAGTTATACGGATGATAGCAAAAATAACGATATGAGACGTCTCCAACTTCGTCGTTATAGTCAACAATCAAAAGACATCATCCGAAAGATGGGTTATGACTTCAAGAATGTCCTCAATTACGGTAAGGGTAGACAAACGCATATCCGTACGGTTGTTCCGAAAGGAAAATCAGAGATGTACTACAGCAGGACGAAAAGAGGTCTCGGATATACTTCACCTCCGGTCTTATCTCCAGAAGTCTTCGAATCCGATAGTGAAGAGCGCTCCAACTCTTCTGATTCTAGATCATGGGATTCTGACACCAGCATCGGTCAAGTTCATCGATTGATCGTATCTTCTAACATGGTTTTCGTTGAATTCCCGGAAGGCTATGACGAGGATATCGAAGAAAATCTCGAAATAGATCCTTGGGCTCAACGAATGGATACCCAATGGGAACTCCGATTCGAACAACGAGAACCTCCTACCGAAGGTCAATTGGTTCAAATTGACGTAGGAGAAAGCGGGTCACCTCGTCCAATATTCATTAGCAAGAACCTTCCAGAGGCGGATAAGCAAGAATTAATTCTTCTTATTCGAGAATATATTGATGTCTTTGTTTGGAATTATGAAGATATGCCAGGTCTAGATCCCAAAGTGGCTACTCATAAACTGAATATTTTGCCTAATGCAAAGCCAGTCAAATAATAGCAAAGGCGATTCAAGCCAGAAATGATGGACGCAATTGATGATAAAGTCAAAAAGCTCAAAGCTTGTGGCTTTATTCGAGAAGAACAACATCCAGATTGGGTAGCCAACGTTGTCCCAGTCTTAAAGAAAACTGGCAAAGTCCGAGTTTGTATCGACTTCCGGGATCTTAATAAAGCTTGTCCAAAGGATGAATTTCCTCTCCCTATTACAGATGTCATGATCGACAATACTTGTGGGTTTGAAAGGATATCCTTTATGGATGGATTCTCTGGATACAATCAGATTCGGATGAACCCTGAAGATGAAAAACATACTTCTTTCTGCACCCCTCGCGGAGTCTACTGCTACACTGTGATGCCATTTGGTCTCAAGAACGCGGGTGCAACTTACCAACGAGCTATGAGTACCATCTTTCGAGATCATCTTTGTGAGACTGTCGAATGCTATATTGATGATATTGCCATCAAGAGTCGTCTAAAGGAAGATCACATCCAAGATTTAAGAACTATTTTCAATCTAATGTGCCAACATAAGTTAAAAATGAATCCCACTAAGTCATTCTTGGGTGTCTCTAGTGGTAAATTTCTCGGCTTCGTCATTACCTCTAAGGGTATACACGTAGATCCCGAGAAGATCAAAGCCATTCAAGAGATGCATCCTCCACGCAACTTAAAAGAGCTACGAGGATTCCAAGGTCAATTTGCGTATATCAGGAGATTCATTTTAAATCTGTCTGGTCGCTGCAGACCATTTACTCAGTTAATGAAGAAGGGTGTATCTTTTATTTGGACTGAAGAATGTCAATGAACATTTAATGATATAAAGCGATATCTCATGAACCCACCAGTCTTGGTGCCACAAATCTCAGGCATACCATTCTTAATGTATGTCCGTGCTATGGATCATTCACTGGGTGCTTTACTTGCCAAGAAGAACAAAAAAGGCCATGAATAAGCCATCAACTATCTTAGTCGCACTATGATTGGTGCTGAACACCGTTATAGTTCGGTTGAGAAAGAATGCTTAGCTCTTATGTTCGCTGTTCAAAAGACTCGGCATTATATCATTGGCCAAACTATTCATGTCATTTCCCGAGTTAATCCTCTTCGGGTACTGATAAAGAAACCCAGCACACTCAATTCCCGACTGGCTACATGGGTCATTCTGCTAGTCCAGTATGACATGGTTTATGTTCCACAAAAGTCTGTTAAGGGTCAAGCACTGGCTGACTTTTTAGCAGCTCATCCTGTTTCGGAGACATCTAAGCTTTATGATGAAATTCCAGATGAAACATTGGAATCAAACATGATCTCTGAAGAATTTCCTACCTGGCGTCTGTTTTTCGACGGAGCATCCCGGATCAGACCCAATGGAACCATTGTCACAGGAGTTAGAATTGTACTAGTCTCTCCAGAAGGTTTAGCTATCCAAAGAGCTTATTCCTTAGATCAGCCATGCTCTAACAATGTGGCCAAATACAATGCCTTGCTCATTGGACTCCAATTAGCAAAATAGCTGGGAGTCGAATATCTTGAAGTCTACGGCGATTCTAAACTGGTTGTCAATCAGGTTAGAGGAATATACGAAGTTCGCCATCAAGATCTAGTGTCCTATCATAAAGATGCAATTTACATGGCTATATCATTCAAGGCTTTCTTCATTGAATTTGTTCGACGAGCTTGTAACACTGAGGCAGATGCTTTAGCTAATCTCGCAGCAGTTTTAGCAATTCCCATCAAAAGACAATAAGTGGTTGTTGTTTCCAATAGAGAATTATTCTGCATTGAAAACAATCGTAACATTGAGTTCAGTAACTTTGCTGAAGTCAATGTTATCAATGAAGATTGGAGAGATCCTTTTATCGACTTTGTGGTTCATGATATACTTCCTGAAGATCCTAAGGAGGCTACGAGTATTCGTCGACGATCTCTTCGATTCTACTACAATCAGACTACCAAAACTCTCTATCGACGGACTTATGACGGCCTACTCTTGCGTTGTCTTGCTGGTGATGAAGCGAAGCAAGTATTGCGTGAAGCTCGTGATGGCATTTGCGGAGCACATCAACCCGGACCTAAACTGTAAGATCGTATCCGATGAATGGGTTACTATTGGCCCTCTATGGTGTCTGATGCCATCGAATATGCAAAGAAATGTCGAGCTTGTCAAATTCATGCAGATTTCATCCATCAACCTTCGGAATTTCTTCATTCGACTGCTGCTTCCTGGCCTTTTGAAGCTTGGGGCATGGATATTATAGGTCCTATCAATCCTCCTTCTTCTAAAGGACATCGGTTTATATTAGCCATAACGGATTATTTCTCCAAGTGGGCCGAAGCTATACCTTTGGCTGAAGTCAAAACCAGCAGCGTCATCAACTTCGTCAAACACCATGTCATTGACAGGTTTGGTGTACCTCGACGAATCATTCATGACAACGGACCTCAGTTCATCAGTCAAAAGTTCACCAGGTTCTGTGATGATCATCGAATTGATAATGTCGCCTCTACAGCTTACAACCCTGCTGCTAATGGCTTAGCTGAAGCCTTCAACAAGACTATCATCAAGCTCCTTAAGAAGTTTGTGTCTACTAACAAACGGAACTGGAGTGAAAAGCTTGGAGAATATCTATGGGCCTACCGTACTACGGTCCACAACCCCACAGGCTGTACACCCTTCTCTCTGGTGTACGGTTGTGAAGCAGTTCTACCTCTGGAACTTCAAATTCCTTCCTTGAGAATTGTTATCGCTAACGAACTTGCTGCGGAGAACAATGATCTTCTTCGACTTCAAGAACTGGAAGCGCTCGACGAGAAGCGACTATTGGCTCAACAACACATAGAATTATATCAAGCCCGCATCTCGAAGACTTTTAACCGTAAAGTTAAAGTCAGAGCCTTTCAGAAAGGAGAACTTGTTCTTACAGTCAGACGTCCCATAACCATGAATCACATGAGCAAAGGCAAGTTCGATGCAAAATGGGAAGGGCCTTATATCGTGAGTAAAGTCTTCTCAAATGGAGCCTATTAACTCACAGAGCTGGACGGTCGAGTTGCAATGATGCCCATCAATGGCAAGTTCTTAAAAAGTACTATGTATGAATATAAAAGGGATTTCTTGTAAATATGATCAGACAGTTCATAAATAAAGTTTGATTTTATTTTATCATAAACGATGTTACACAATATCAAGGACGAGAATTATTATCGTCATTCTTAAAGACAGGACGAGGACCACTACCGTCCTTTTCAAAAATGTAGTCGACAAAAGAGCCGAGAACATCCTTGCTCGATTTTACTAGAAACGCGCAAGCGGCCATCCTTATGGCCTCTTCTTCTTCAGTCTTCCCTGGTTCAACCAGGAAGTCCAAGATGTCCCTTGGCGGCTTGGGTGCAGACGAACCTTCGCCCGCTTCCGTCTGCTTTGGCTGGTTTGGTTCGGCTGGACGTTCCTCCGTGATTTCTTCAACCTTCGGGACAATCTCAGCCTTCTTGGATGCATCTTCAGACGACATTTTGTGTTAAAAGTGAAATTGATCATTCCATCTAAATTTCTGTTTTATTTATAGGCAGAGATTCTTGAAGCAGTCGATTACGCGAAATCAAGCGACGTATTCTTCACAACATTCATTCCATTCATCCGACGGTTCACCCGTTCATTCCATTCATCCGACGGTTCACCCGTTTATTCTATTTATTTGACGGTTCACCCGTTCATTCTATTCAACCGACGGTTCACCCATTCATTCTATTCATCCGACGGTTCATCCGTTCATCCCATTCATATGACGGTTCATCCGTTCATCCCGACGATTCATTTCGTTCATACATTCTAACGATTCATCCGTTCATCCATATCAACAACTTGTCACGTCTTTATGACCTATGCTTAAGTTGTCTACCGAAATAATGATATTCAAAAAGAAAATTATATTCTGTCATGTCCACATTACCTCTGAGCAGATATAATGAATATAATTATTTTTTAAATCAAGAAATATATCATGTCCTGAACCTTTGAATATATTTTCTATCGCTATTATTTATATCCGTAATGGGATATGCAACAAATAATAGAGCCACAAAAATAGTGTCTTTTCATTAATCAAGATCAAAGACATTACAAAAAAGATATATCACAAAAGAGAAAATACAAGAAGTTTTCTTTCACTCAATCGGTGGGGTCATCAGATTAGCTATCTGCTGCTTCAAAGTTTGAAGTCGTTCTTTACGAGAATCCAACACCCGCCTTCTAGCTTCCGCCATTCCAGATTCATCGTCAAATGTTGGCAAAGTCACTAGTTGGCGAGAGATTTTATCTTGATGAGACTTGACAAACTCATTCTTCTCATGGGTCAGAATGTCTAGTTGCTGAACTGCAGCTTGATGCTGTGTAGTCTCTTGTTCAAGAGCAAGTTGAACGATTCTCAACTCTTCTTGAAGTCGAGCAAACTCTGCCTTCAGTTCAGCAACCTTCTTTTCTTTCTCCCCAGCAGCAGACGCTACTATCTCCATCTGGGAATCATACTCTAAAGACTTTGTGGCAAAAGTGTCCAAGAAAGTCTTGAAAGCAGCTTTTGTGACCTCAGCTTCTCGAGTCATCCTTTCAAACTCGGCATTCACCAGTGGCTCTACCTCCCCCCGATTAAGATCTTTGTAAATCTTAATTGACTCCTCCAGCTCGTCCAGCACATGTTCGAGATAGGCGGCTTGAGCCTCATCACCCTGACTTCGGATGCCGCCGATCAGATAAGAAGTTGGACTTCTGACAGTGATGAAACCAACACTCTTTTTCTCTATTACCCTTTCTACTAAAGGTCCTAATGAAGTGAAGAAGAGGTTGGTGAAGGAGCCAACTATAAATTTGTTGGTAGCCGCTGCACTAGGTGTAGCAGCTACTCGTATAGAAATTGAAGCAACAGATGTCTGTAAAGCCGGAAGTTTGGCTTCTTCAACATGGGCTGAAGTCTCTTTGGCCAAGGGAGCCATAGTGGAGCTAGTTGCCCCTCCCAGATGTTCCTCTGCAAAATCAAATAAACATTATCAGTTTGCTGTCATTAAGGACTATCAAAAAGGATCAAAATGAGGGCAAGCTTACCAATGCTGGGTTTAGTGACAAGATTGTCATCTGTTGAAATAAGCTGCAGTTTCGCAGAAGTAGCTTCAGACATCACTGCCTGACTACTTCCCGCTTCAGAGCCGCCTGATAAATGACGGCTGCTGCTGGCTATCGCTTTTGTCTGTACTATGTTAGTACATACCGGAGGAATTGGAGAAGGTTGAATTTTTACATAAATGAAAGTTAAGATGTCAGTCATTTGATCTATAAAAAAAGATTATCAATATCAGTCAATACCTCTTGGATCGGTGACAGTAGCTTCCTCCGGTGCTACTTCATTAACAACGTTCTTCTCTTGGGATGCATGAGCATCAGCATCCTCTTCCGGATTCAGATTGTCATTAACATTCTCAGCTGATGTTTCTTCATCATCTGTACCCTTTTCTCGTGCTTCCTCATCATCACTTGCGTCGACTGGATCTATATCATCATGGAAGCCGAAGTCACAGTCTTCCAGGGCCTCGATCATCAGTCGATCTTCTTCAGCCCGACGCAATCTTGGTGTAGCTGGAAGGTGAGCAGCTTCCATTGCAAATTTAGGAGAGGGCAATACTTCAACAGATGATCCCGACTCATTGATTGGGGTCGGAGTTGTAGTTGCTTCTCTTGCTTTTGCAGCCTCATCCTTTGTCTCTGCGGTTTCTTCTCTTGTCTCTATGACCTTGTCTCCTTTCTATACACTAGCAGCTTCTTCTTGTGTATCTATCACCTGCCTGGGCTCAGGAGCAGGTGTAGGAGAAGGCATCATAACCCCAGCGGCAGCACTTACCAGGGCCGATGCATGGATAGATCTTGGGGGAGTGGTTACTTTCTTTCTGAAAGCTAATTTCGTCCTGCATAGAGGTTCTTTCAGAATCTCTACGTCTGCTACGTGTGTTCTTCTTTGGATGGAAGTAGGGGTTATTGTCTCTTCTCTATGAACCGACTCAGCCTGTTGCCGAGACTGCGAGCGAGTAGTGACTCTTTCTAAAGAGTCTACGGCGGTCTTCTTCTTTGAGACAGGAGAAGATGTTTCTTCTGCCTTCCTCTTCTTCTCCTTGATCGAAGATCTTACAACTTTCAAAGACACACGCAGCGGTTCATAAACTTCTTCAGGGAAGTTGGCTTCCCTCGAAGCTTCTAGAGGCGCATCAGCTGGCTCGTGCTCTTCATCATTACCAGGAAGCAACAAAATAGATGCTCCTTTTCTAAATCGAGTTACCGTCGCAAAGCTGTCTGCTAGATTGAAATTCTCAGCAAAAGTATTTGCCGACGTATAAAAGAGCGAATAAGTATACAGCATGCATGGGCCACGATCGTTCTTTGAAGGCATCGAGAACGTCGTCTTTGTGTCAAGGGCATTATAATAGGCCCAAGCCCGAGCTCCATCAATTAAATAACCTTTTCCTTGTAGGCACGTTATGGCATTGCCTACATAAAACTGGTCATAACCAAATTGGTGCACAAAACGGCTTGGGAGATAAGGCTCCAGATAACATTCATCTTCAAACCGATACACCAAGTGTGATAGCCGAATTGTCCTCAGCCAATCAAAAGCTGTATGGCCCAAAGGCTGCATCCTCATAGAGTCGACGAGGTTTGTTGACATATGCTCATAACCAACTAGAGGGGGAACGCAATAAAAGTTCCATCCCTTGCCGAGATTCAGAGTTCGTCGGCAGTCTCTCAAAGTAGTATAGATCCACTTACATCCAGAGAATCTTCTTAAAAAGCTGTCGCCCACTACCCCCATATTAGGATTCATTAAGGAAGGATGGTGTAGAAGCAGCCATCCAAACAGATATGTATACGGCAGTTCCAGCCGAGGGAAATGACCTTTTTCGTCTTTTCCTCGAATCATCGAATCAACGAAGAGACGGAGGCCGACGTTCATCCTGCATGTCATTGCTGATAGCAAATCCATCCGGTAGCCGAAAACTAGACGGACGGCAGTGAACAGTACACCGCGATGGAAGCGGTCAACTGCACTGGCCCCAGGAACGACATGTCGTCGAAGCCAGTAAGTGAGAAAACCTGCCAATTGGGCTTCCTTCGATATGGGCCTGTAACCCATTCTCATGTAGCTTTCAATGATGTCTCCTTTCTTGAAAGGAGGATATTGAAGATCATCCTCAATCTTGATATCCATATCATTGTGCGTCTCCATCAAAGCTATCACTTCGCTATCGCTAAGCAGTCTGAAGAAGTTGGGATTATAGTTCTCATGCTCTTTGGTCTTCTTCACAATAATATGGTTGAGGAAAAGGTACGACAACCATTTGGTGGAATAGCAGGTACCGGCTGTGCCACTCTTGTAATATAGAGAACATATATTGTAATGGCATAGTAGCTCTTCAAAGACAGCTACCATGTCGGCATTCTCCTGGCGCAGTCTGTCCAACTCATCATTTGTCAGGACAAACTCTTCATAGGGGATATCCCCCATTGGCAGATGAGAGATGTACTTCATCTCATGCAAGGCTAATCCAATTTCCCCGCGTGGCGTCATGAAAGTCTCGGTCCTGTAATTGTATCTCTCTGCCAAAGCGAGGAATAGATGTGGATTGGGGGGGAAGCCATAAACAGTGGCGTACACTGCTTGGTACAGATCAATCTCCTTGAGCCGAGCTTCAAATTGGACCAATATCCAATTGGCCACACAGATCCATCTCTTATTATCCGGATTCACAAGACCTGTTAACCGCAGATCTTGGTCCGGATACCTCACTTCCACCTTCGCAAACTCATTTGCGAATATTGGAGTTCTCACTGGTAGCAGCAGGAAAGAATCTTCCGGCGGGATGCAACCGGGTTTTAGTCCTCTGAGTAAGGAGCTATGTTGCTCAGAGGAACTGTAGAACACATCTTTATGGTCTGGCCCCTTCTTAACACAGATATTACCCGCTCGCGCTTGCTGCAGCGGAGTTATGTCCCATTCCATTCTTCTGGGATAGCCCGTAAAAGCATATCGGGACAAAGGAAGGCATCTGGAGATCTCTGGCAGAAGTATCGTCTTCTCGCACCTCTGGAAGATTCTCTATTCCATGCGAGGCCTCGGTTGAGAATTCTTGTCAAAAGCCTCACCAAACAAGAACAGAGGTTTCTTGTGGGTGACAGTGTCAGCAGTCTGAAGAGGCTGCCCGTTCATCAGACACAATAAAGTGTCATTATCTTGTGCGGTCAGGACAACTTGTCGAGAAGACGGTAAGGCATATTAAGGAAAGGACACATGAGAGAGATCTTCTTTGAAGTCTGATTCAGACAGAGATCCTATAAGAACCTCATAGTTGGGATCTTCCCTGAGATTAACTGCATCAATAAAGAGACAAAGATCAGTATATGCAAAATCAAAAAGTTTCTTCAAAAGTGCATCAAATTACGCTGTGTGAAATAATCTATCAGATTGTGCCAGCACAGTCAACATGCGCAAGGTATCAGATTGCGCCAGCACAGCTAACGTGCGCAAGACGTCAGGTTGCGCTAACATACTTGCACAAGACATCAGTTTGCGCTGGCACAACCGACTTGCGCAAATCGATGGATTGTGCCGAACATTTTGTCAGCACTTTCCAACCGATTGCGCAAGAATACAGTTTTCATAAAAATGAAAACTGTTGTACATGCAGCCGAAACCCTAAACAGGGTGGCGCAAATACCATCAATCTCTAAAAAGAGAGAGGTATGAAGGTCTGAAAACATCAAAAACCCTAAAAAGGGTTTCGATCATGGTTCGTCATTCACCTTGAAGCGCTGGATGACCCGTCTTGTGATGAGATACTCGTGGTGCAACACGAGTCGAAGGTTCGGCGGGGGCCTTTCCCTTCTCAGTGGCTGTTCGCTTGGGCGCCATTGCTGTCGTCGACGAGAGGAAGAAAAAGAAGTCGGAGTAGGGGAGGAGCTTCTGTCTCTTGAGAAATCAAAAGCAAGTAAAGGTTAAAAGAATAAGGAATGAACTATTTATAGTTTTTCAGAAGTGTAACAGCCACCTCCGATTGTGCCACAAAAGACGGAGCTAAATTCCCCCAAACGCGCAACCAGAGCGTAATTTGCGTAACTTGATTTTAAATTCGAAATTCAAAGTATTTCGAAACTTTGAATATTTTCAAATTTTGAAAACTTTGAAGGGGGTCTTGTATGTCCTAAAAATCAAGTTGCATCTATCAGATAGGCAGAGAAGTCTCAAATTGCGCACCCTTCAATAAACTGCGCTGGAGATAGATTGCGCTACAAATCAAACGCGCGAGCTGAACTGCGCTACCACCCGAGCGCGCTACGCTGACGTGGCAACGCCATCATTACCTGACAAAGATCAGATCTTCTGACAGCCTGACAGCTCGAATAACGAGGAGTTTGTTCATTTCTTGTGTAGCACAGCGCTCAAGAACAGCTGTACAACTGCAGCACAGTCTGCCAGTCCAACCTCAGCACAGTTTGACCAAGTCTAAATCCCAGCGCTGTCCATTGACTAGAAGGAAGCGCAGTCTAAAGCTAGCGCTATTCGGTTAGCGTGATTCATCAAATAACTGACATTTATTACGTGGCTTACATGCCATCAATTGCTCGCCACGTGGCAACCGCCTGTACACGACCAAGCGTATTTCAATCAAACAATGCCACGCATCTGAATACAGTTAGCCCACGATCGAGCAACTGCCCAATAGGCCAGCGTAGTTTACAGTCTGCGCAGTCTGTCGCCAGCGCAGTTTATCGTACGCAATTCAGAATAACTACAAAATAGTTATTTCTAGAACTCTATAAATAGAGTTTCAAGTCCTTCATTAAGGGGATCAGATTATTCAAGATCATCAGAGAGATCAGGAGTTCTTGCCCAAGTGCTGCTGTATTCTTTAGAGGCTATCGTCTTCAAAGTTCACATCGTCCAAGGGATAAAGCGATCGTCTTCAGATCGGATTCCTATAGTTATACTTTCCCAGAATTTATTGTACTCTTGTACTATTTTTTAAAAGTTTGTGAAATAAAAGACTTTTGTTTTTGCAAACAGTTCCTAGCAGGATGTCTTCCCTCTTCCTCATACCTTCAAATTCCTTGCTTGTATGATTGATTGTTTGATTGATTGCTTAGTATAGCTTGTCCTTGTATCTCTAGCCACTTGATTAAATTCCGATGACGGAATTCTTTTAAGGTGGGTAGAGTTGTAATGCCTATATCTCGTATTACGTATTTGGAATACGTATACGTATTTTGACCCGTATTGTATGTCTCCCTGCTTGATTTATTTTGGCATTTCATTGATTGGTTCATCTTGGTTCGGTTCGGTTTGTTTGGCTTGGTTCGGTTTTGCTTGATTTTATGTGAACCAAACCACTCCCACCTATCACCACCTTCATTAAATATCCCACCACACATTTCTCTCTCCACATTAACTTTCTTCTTCCCCACTATTACTTCTCCACCAACCTGAGAGAGTGAAGAGCT
This sequence comes from Iris pallida, assembly GCA_029216955.1. Lineage (NCBI taxonomy): Eukaryota > Viridiplantae > Streptophyta > Magnoliopsida > Asparagales > Iridaceae > Iris > Iris pallida. The sequence goes on along the minus strand of JANAVB010033016.1, from coordinate 8,154,517 downwards.
TAGGCAAGTGCATCTTGCTTCATGGAGGAACCCCATTTTTATTGTTCTACTGTCTTCCTTATGTGTTTCTAACCCACTTTAGTACTTAGCATTTTTCATTTCTGTGGTTAAATTCTTGTGGATCTAGTTTTATGGTATTTTCGGTTTCCATGAATTTTGATCTATCAAACATGCATATTTTTGCTAGTTGATGGTTTCATGTTGTAGAGAATTCCATTTTATCCAAATTTAATCTATAGGAGTCTGGATTTGGGTTTCTATTGTTGTCTGGAGGAGCATGGAGGCCATGGTATTTTCCATAGACATGTTCTCTGTGGGAGCCATTAATTGCACTCTTGGCCGCATACAATATTTTGTGCTGAGCCGCATGGCCATTTAATTGAATTGGCCGCATGGTCGATCACTTGCTTGGCCGCATGACATTTGCTGTTTACATGACCATTATTTATTGTTTGGCCGCATGCACATTTTAGTCTTAGCCGCATATGCACTGTTGCGTGGCCTTTGCAAGTAATTGCTGGCATACTTATTTTTAGTGAGCCGCATATGCTTTTCCCCCTCTATTTAATTTTCCTGAGCCGCATATGCTCCCCCCCATTTATTGCTTGAGCCGTATGGCCTTAAATATATTATTGGCCGAATGGAATTAATGCATTAGCCATTAATACATTAGTATTAGTTGCATGTATTAACCTTAACGTGCATTGCATACACTAGTAAGTAACCTACATGCATAGCCATTAATGTATTTGCCATTAGCCTTTAATCTTCATGCATTAGCCATTAGGAATTAATGCATTCTTGCATCAGCACTAGCCATTTAGAATTAATGCATTCATGCATTAGCTTTAAATCCATTAGAAATTAATGCATTTGCAGATGCTAACTTGGCCGCATAGGCCAGTAAAAGTTAGCGAGCCGCATAAGGCCAGTAAAAGTTGTTGAGCCGCATATGGCCAACACTTGTAGCCGCATGGCCTTAAGAATAATAAAATATTAATGGCCGATCCTTGTTGGCCGCATGGAACAAGTTGGCATGTCTTTAGTAATTAATTTGCATGGCATTTAGCTTTAGTTTGCATGCTTTTGCATGCATAAGAATAATAAAATATTAATGGCCTTTCCATTTTAAGTAGTTTGCATGCATCAGCAACGTGCAATAGTAATTGTTTGCTTGGCCTTTCATGCATTAGCAATTAAGGAATTGCTTGCATGCATTAGTAATTCTTTGTATGGATACACTTGTAGCCGCATGCACTTTTAAGTGCTCAGTCGCATGCAAATTTGTATGTGCTTGCATGCTTAATATTTGCTGGCCGTATGGCCATTTGCATTTACTTGTCGCATAGGCTCATTATTTTATTTGCTTTAGTGCATGCAATTATTTAACTCTTGTACGGTGGCAACATTATTTATTGTTGGCCGCATGGCCTTAGCTTTGATTGCATAGCATTTTTCCTGAGCCGTATGAGTCCACGTCTTTGCCCCTGCTAATATTTAATTACCACTTGTATGCTTGTGCCATATTAATTGTTCCCTGACACGATGGTGACCCGTTGTGGTACACTTTTGACAATTGACATGACTTGATAGTGGCCCGACGTGGCACACTCCTGACAAATAAACTTGACATGATAATTCTCGATAGTGGCCCGCCGTGGCGCACTCTTGACAAGTAAACCTGACATGATATTTCTCGAAATCCTGTTGCGACGGCTAACCCGACATGACAAGTATGAATGACCTGGGCACCGTGAATGATTGTGCTTGTACAAATGAACCCGTCTTGTCTTGCATCATGTCTAGGACAGGGATCCCTGAGTACCACGGTCAGGGGTACCTACTATAAATGGCTAAGGCTAATAACTAGAATAATACAGTAGTTCATGAAGAGACTTTCCCAGTTACCTGTTGCCCCTTTGATCCCGGCCTTATATATATACATGGGACTTGGAGCTATCTGTCAAGATGAGCACATTTCCAGCCTACCGTCGAGTGGGGCACCTCTGTAGGACACATGTATCTCACTGCAGTGTGTCTGCTATACCTATTTTCTTTTGCTGGGGTCACTCAGGTAGCAGTAGGCGGGTAACTGGACTTGGAAATCTCTTTGTATCTTGCTAGTAACTAGGCCTGTGATAACCCTAGTTAGTTAAAGTATCAAGCCGTACTTATTGCTTGGCCGTGATTGTTGGATGGAGTTCAATCAGTTTAGTCTTGTCTTGATCCTGTACGAGATTGTTACATATCCTGATTTCTTATATTACCTTGCCGATAAATGGTGGGAGAAACCAAGTTCTGTTCAGACGAAGGGTTACAACCCCGGTCCTTGTTTGGTTTACGGGTTGTAACCTGCTTATCTGAATAGTCCCATGGCTATCTCATCGTATATCACCTGTCATGCTTTTCTATTATTACTATCTTTTATTTTATATTATTATTCTTGTGCTAATTGTTGGTTTTAGTTTCTAAGTGAAGCCTCCTTTGTGGCACTTGCTCTTTCTGGGGTCTGACCCAGCTAGTTTTGTATGGCCAGATTTCGGAGCAGCTCCAGAGGATCCACCGACTTTCCAGCCAGATGGTGACCACTAGACGGGATCCTGGCAACGAGTGGGTTTATTTTTTTCTCTTCCACTCTATTGTAAAATTATTCTTTTGAGGCATTTAGCCGGCGAGCACGTGTTAGCTCGTATTGCACCTTTATTTATTGTCTGTCTACGGGCTGTAACATGATTGACAGATCCTAGGGTTGATCATGTATGACTAAAACTCTTGCTAGTCTTGACATTTTGTAACGACTAGCTACATGATCAGCTGAATATGTGTCACGACCCGTACCCGTTTTTTTTAAACGGATACGAGACGTGTCCAAGCCAGCCTACGCCGCAGTGTCGGCGGTAGAACGCTGTCACGGCCATGAAGATCAAAAATCACAAATAATGCTCATTTACCAAAATTAATTTAACTTACAATGATCACAAGATTTACATTTACAGAAAAATATAAACTTGTACAAATTTTGGAATGACTACAACTCCGCTATCTAGCTAGTCTCTAGGCTTTTGTCTGCAAGTATTCCCGTCACTTCCCAAGCTAAGTGAATCCACGGCTAGCCTGAAAATGTTGGTTTCCAGTCAGGAATGGAACGAGCACAATTCACTGAATGCAATTTCAAATAAAGAAAATGACTATAAAACAAAGGTTAGACATCAATCATGAGTTTTAAAAATAAACAGTAAATACGAAAAACCAATAGCAATAAATAGACACAAAATACTTTCCCCAACTGTTAGAAGTACCTTTGACATGTGATCGGTCTGGGGTGCTACACCGCACGGTCTACGAGGTCTACTTGCAGAAATTAAACAATGTCTACGAGATCTACTGCATAAAATAAACAATGTCTACGAGATCTACTGCATAAAATAAACAATGTCTACGAGATCTACTGCATAAAATAAACAATGTCTACGAGATCTACTGCATAAAAATAAACACGATCTACGAGATCTACTGCATAAAAATAAACACGGTCTACGAGATCTACTGCATGAAAATAAACACGGTCTACGAGATCTACTGCATGAAAATAAACACGGTCTACGGTCGGATCACACATCCTTGGTACTTCTCATTCCCGACTCAACAATTTATAATAGAGTATAAAATCACATAACCAATGACTAATTAATGAAATATAGTAAAGATCAATATCGAAATACAGACAATAAACTGTACTCGCCTGTGGTCCTCTGCTGGTGAAACCGACAGTCTGAACTACTCAATGTGCTACAATAGTCAAAACCCGTACAACAGTCCCCGAATGCTGAAATAGACAATACCAATAATCTCAAAATAGTCAAATTAGCTAGGATTGCCTGTCCTTAAGTCCAATTTTGAACACAGGGGCAAAACGATAATTTCGGGCCAAAACGGTGTCTGCCGTTGGACCCGCTTTGCACCGAAAAGCGTGCCAAAGTCAAGGATCTCTAAAGTCGTCAAACTACATGTCTACGGATCCAGTTTTCCGATACGAACCCAACCATATGTCCAAAGTTGGATTCCGGCGGGCCGTGCACAAAATCGCCCGTTGAGTGGGACCGTGGGGCCCACAAAACGGTAATTTTATCAACTGTCTCAGAATTGGACCAAACTTGGCATGCAGGACCAGAAAAATGTTACGGTCCTGCTGGTGCAAGTTTCGTATCGATCTGACGAACGTGCACAAAGTAATTGAGAAACTTGCACAGAGGCCGATACGGGGAATTTCGACGGATACACATCAAATTCGTCGCGTACACGCGACCAATTTGAATTCCGTCAAAGCCCACACGACCACGAAGCCGTTACGCAGCTTTTGATGCTTTCGGTTCGCGACCACGTCGCCCGGATTGGCGGGACGCACGTCGTGTAGAGCAATTTTAAGGTTTTCAAAACAGTTTTTTAATAATAAATTCTCAGTTTTGAAATCTGTTTCCTCTGCGTATACTTCATGAAAATTAAAACTACAAAAGTGGTCAGGAAGCCCTACATGGTGTCAATAAATGCCTTCAAATAGATTTTCGAAACCGTGCCTGGTTTGGGATAAAACTGGCCGCAAACTAGTGTATTTGGACTGTCTCACGTGTCCTGTTTCGACAGATTTTTCATCGATTTCTGAATCGATTTGCGCCATGTTCATTGTAAAATAAAAAGAAGTGAATGAAGGGGTTAGGAGAGGGTCATGTTGGAAACATACCAGAGAAAGAAAATCGAGAATCGGTCGAGAAACGAGGAAGAAGACCCATTGCAAAGTTTGGGTTCCACTCGAGTACTGCTGCCACTGCTCTGTTATTAGTCTCGCGCGCGCGGCTCTCCGCGGCGGCTCCCGTCGCGTGTGGTGGCGACGCCGGCGGCGAGCGGCCGCCCAGGGTCGGGGCTAGGTGTTGGTGGTTAGGGTTTGTCGATTTCCTTCGGTTCCTTCTCTCGTCGTTTGCTACTATATACACAACTGTATATACAAACCCCCCCAAAAGCTCTCGGGTTGGGCTTTGGTTATTCGCGGGTCTGTAAGGCTACTGTAGCATAGCTACAGTAGCATCTCCTTTTTTTTTATTACACTATACTAAGATATTTATATATATATATATGAATATATATATATATATATACATATCTATATACTCCTATGTATATACTTTATCAGCAATTAATTATATATGAAAATATAATAATATATAATCTATGTACTATAACATTTATTTAAAATAATATAATCAATAATAACAAAATACTATTATATACGAATATCCTCAATAATAATAATAATAATAATAATAATAATAATAATAATAATAATAATAATAATAATAATAATAATAATAATAATAATAATAAAATTCAATAAATCAATAATGGCATATATATATACCATTTTGTAGTCTAATAATCCTAGGACGTATCTATACAAATATCACTGAATATCAAACTAATAATAATATTTATAACATTTAAATACAAATATTTAGAATTATTCATCAGTTTATTAAAATGGAAATACAGCGAAATCTTACGAAAATATGTCAAGACGAATGTCATTGGACGTCTCGCATGACTACATGGGCTTGAGCTCAGTTCGGGTCCAGTCCGGGCTAAAATGGTATAATTGATTTCCCTAACTCAATAATATAATTAATAAATAACTAAAAATGTTTTATGGAGTTAAGTCGCAACTTGGCCTGGTTTTCCTAGTTAGGACATCACTATGGCTCGGCCTTCCTTGACAGGGCTAATACACAAGCCAAAGCACTCTATTGCACTATCCGTGCCACGATTCTTAGTCATCGTGTACTCCAAAACTCCACTATGACTAAAATCATCAACCGTAAAATTAACTAAATAATTATTTATAAAAACTCTAAAAATTACCATTTAATTCAAATACGTAAATGAATAAAATATATTATCCAAATTCCGGGAAGAGGGGTTACAAATCTACCCACCTTACAAGTAATTTTGTCCTCGAAATTCTAATTCATAACTATTCTTTAATTTCAAAAAGAAATCTACCATTACCTTAATCTCCTCGAATTTAAATCATCAAAAATAGTTTATATCATTCTCCTTGGCATTTTGACAACTACAAAAATCTCGAGGATTTCTACCCACCTTTGATCACACTACTCCCGCAAAGCTATGTCACTAAAACCTTATAATCCTCCAACTAATTGCTAAAAATTGCTACCAATATATATATGTATATATATATCTACTGTATGTGGCATCTATAATCCTCTCTTATTTATCAAGCAACCAAAAATTTAATAAGCAACAAATCCGTAACAACCAACAAATTTGTACTAGTAGCTGAGAATAGGGGTGTGCATCGGTCGGTGGTCGACCTATTTGGTCCCAACCGAAGTCGAACCGAAGTTAATCGGTTTAAAAATAAACAAAATCGAACCAAACCAATCAAATGGTCGGTTCGATTTTATAACCGACCGACTTGGTTCGGTTTGGATCGGTTCGACTTTGTCGATTTTGATCACAAAAAAAAAATGGACTGTATGTTTTTTCTTTTGTGAAACCTCAGTCAACTTCCACTTTGCAACAAGAAATACAATTCAGCAGCTTCAATTCAACTTGCACTTTGCAGGTGGGGAAAAATGCCAATTATACATAAAAAAAATTATATACATTCAACCAAAAGACCCTTTCATGTGCACATGAGCAATTAGAAAAGAATAGGAGCCGCCAGCACTCCTCTTTGAGACTAGAAAGAGAGAGAGAGAGAGATAGCTCTTTCAACTTTAACTTGATAAATGGTTGTGATGTGAATAAATGAACCAAACCAGTATAATACAACCCAATAAACCCATACCCAACCGGCCAACCCTAATTATTTAACAAAGATTTGGTTCGGTTCGGTTCGGTTTAGACGATTTTTGGCATAACCAAACCGTGAACCGAACCGAACCGGTCGGTTTTGAAAAAATTGAAGTCGAACCAAACCAACCGAACCATCGGTTCGGTTTAAAACCAATCGATTCGGTTTGGCTTGGTTTGATTTAGTCGGTTTGACTTAATTGTGCACAGCCCTAGCTGAGAATATCAATAATTTCCAATAAACATGACCATTCGTCACTCTACAATAGGAAGGACAGGAAGATAATGAAAAATAATCGAGAGCGAATATGGAGTTTCCAGAGTGGTAGAGAGTATCAATGATACAGCCCGAAGGAAAGTTTATAAACCACTGACTTATTTGCTAGATCGGGCTACTGTAGTCCAGTCACTTGTTAAATCAAGAACCCTTCATTTCTTAGAGGGGCTTGCAAAATGTGAAATACAGAAGTTCTGTTCTCAAAATTCTGAACAGGTTCCGTAATAGAACAGAATTTGAGAAATCAAGATTGTGATCTTTTCCGTGATTATTTAAACATACGAGCAAGGGATATAAATGCAATGCAAGATTGCCTCACGACGTCCAAATAGATGGAATAATGGTCACGAAGGACATCACATTCTAAGAGAGTTAGTAGGTATAGGGACCTATTTCAATGGATTCGGTTTTATAGTCCAAATATGGGGGTTTGTCTGGATGGGTTTCATTGTGTCTTAATGGATTCCCTGATTGGATATCAATCGTTGGTCGAATGAACCTTGGATTTCAATCTATATGGACTGGACAAGATCCCTATGATAAGACTATTTCTACTAGGTTAGGGTAACCTAGAATAGATTTTACCCAAGGGTTGAGCTAGTTGCCCGTCAAGTTGGTTAGCTAGGTTCCTAAAGTCCCAAAATGTGCCTCTAGTGACTTTTGTGTTTAAGTAGCACATAAAGCCTCAATTTGAGTGGCACACTAGTGGCATGTGCGTAGTGGGCTTCGGGTAAACCACAATCATATGTTGGGTCGAAAGGTTTGAGTCGAGGTTGAGTCTCTAATTGGAGTCGGAAAGCATACCGGCAGTATGGTAAGGGTTATAGCTAGTCCTTTTGTCCTGAAAGTTGTGCCATAAAAATAGAGTACAAGGGGACGGGTTTGAGTGGGACCTAATAGTCCTAGATGAAGGTGGACTCGTCTAGATCTTACATATGCCATTTGTTGGAAGATAACAGCTGGTCTCGTGCTCCGAATATTAATGACACGGCCAGGGCACAAAATAATCTAAATGGAAAGTGGGAGTCCATGGGGCACTTAACTATCATCCTAATGGAAAAATTATTCTAACCAATCGGTAATCTTCGTATATCCCAAAACTTTAGGAGGCTTACAGTCTACCCACCTTGAAATAGGACATGATCTTAGGAATATCGAGGTTAGTAGGATTCCAAAATCCGGATACTGTATCTCGGCTCTTGTTAATAGAGGATAAGGCACTACGTAACGGAATACGGTAGATATAAATCATGTCAAGGATCGTTCTTCGATAAATGGAGAACGAGTGTGTACAATGACACATGGTCGATAAAATAGAATGACCTACTCGTCCGCAGTATATGAGAGTTTTCGATGGGGTAACCAACTCCAAGGCACAACATAAGAAAAATTTCTAACAATTCAGTCAAGAATTCTATTTGTGTCAAACCTGCCAGGCTATGGTCGCAAGGGTTGTAGTGATCAGGTATTGCTGTTGACAACTGGTAGGTCATAGTGTGACAGGGTAATTAAGCTATGGTATTGGCTAAGCTAGTGACTGTGGTGTTCCAACACTAGTTAGGTCTTAATAATAAAATTTACACAACTAGAACAATACTTGTTGGAAACCAATCTCGAAATGAGAGTCTACCATAGTCACGGTAAATGATTAGAGACTCACGACGTTTGGTTTTTTTGAGAATAGACAGTCTTTTGGGTTGGCAATTTGGCTAAGGATAAAACCCTACTCATTCTCAAATTCGGAAGGCTAGAAGGTTCCGATAACAGCTTGGGGTCAAGAGGAAAACGAGTAACTCAATCACATGGCTGGCCGATGATAACTACACTTGTGTATACAACTACCATAGCCATGGGGATACTCGGTATCTTTCTACCAATTACGAGCTTCTGTCTTTCCAAATCAGTGAAAGACAAAAACAATAAAGAGTTCAAGAAAGATGTCACTGAATACAATCACGTGATTCAAAGGCGAACGTATAATCCAAAAGGAATTGTCAAGCAGTCGCGGATGAGATCCTAGATACCTATATATCTCCATCCACGTAGTGTAATTAAACGAAGAGCGAACCAAATGCATCATGGTTGATCAGACCATAATATACTGATTCTGATTAGACAATAAGTTAGCAGGCGTCCCCACTAAACATATGTCTTGAATCAAGCTCGATAAAAGAGTAAGCTTGCAAAAACTAGGCTGTAATAGCAGCGTTGGTCAAGATAGTCAAGATACAAGTACGCAAGATTTTTGAAAAGAGGCGCAAGTAGTTCGAGTTTAGAGGGAATCAAACTTCACCTGGTGTTCTTGCTTCTATAGACATCCCACTATTATCTTATCCTTAAGGCCTTGGTCGACTAATGGGTTATGAACCTCTAAACTCTATATTCTAGGTAAACCTATTGGCGTCAACAAATCCTCGTCAATAGGTCACAAGGACCACGGAATGCTAAATCAGGAGACACGCTACCCAATCTTACAGAACTTCCCCTACTATTGGCTTCGGATCTTATAGAACATACAGGGCACTGTCCTATCCTCTATAGTATCCCTAATTTGTAATCACGTCTGAAGTCATTTCACCGAGGACTACGCCTCGCCCGTAAAATCGGGCTGTGGTAAATCTTTGGTTTCGTAACTCAAATATGATACAAATCGAACATTACTTAACTCTATCCAATATTGGCTCAAGGATAACTACGATCAAGAGTGGACCACTAGTCATATTTCTAGCAAAATTTTATAACCGATATTTTTCTAATCTAATTTCAACTCTAGGGGTCGTGTCTTGCCAGTACGCTGCTGGCTGCAAGGAATCCAGAGCCTTCATGATTTAAATAAATGGCGACAGTGCGCTGCTGTCCTGCCATTATGAGTTAACTAACATTCCCTTAACTACATCTGTAAAAATCCATGAGCTCCTAGAGATTCAAACAAGTTGTCTATGAAATAAAGTGTAAGCATTTGTCCTATCAGTCACAACCCTTAAGATAAAAGGTTGAACAGGGGGAAATAACTGAGGGCAAAAGAAATACATACATTCTAACTCTTCCATGTGTATTCAAGCCTCTGAGGGACAAACTTGAATCGAAACTAACTCGAGGTCCGTATATGGATAACAAAATCAGAACTTTATAAAATAATAATTCTTAGGGCAACTAGCAATTATATAGATAATTCAGCTAGGATATGGGGATGATATCTAAGAGGCAAAGAGAATGAATTGAACAATTCATCAAGGTTAGATCATTACTCTAGGAAACTCTGCCTCACCAAGTGAATAATCTATCCACATTGGATCATATCGTCCTATCAAGAGGTAATAGTGTAACTATGGGGATCTGACAAGGTATCAAAATTAATAACCCTCATCCTAAATTGCATGGCCTAGACTACCCATCGGTAAATTTGTATAAGGGACTCCTAGTCCTAGTCATTCACTTAAATTAAATTAATCTTAGTTCGTGAATGAGCATTTCCTTGCCGCAGGCTCGCAATAGTACAACTAACTTTAAGTTCTATCACGAGTTCGCGTGATTTGTGAAGACCGACCTGCATGGGCCACCACAAAAACTTGTCACGACCCACACCCGTTTTTTTTTAAACGGATACGAGACGTGTCCAAGCCAACCTACGCCGCAGTGTCGACGGTAGAACGCTGTCACGGCCATGAAGATCAAAAATCACAAATAATGCTCATTCACCAAAATTAATTTAACTTACAATGATCACAAGATTTACATTTGCAGAAAAATATAAACTTGTACAAATTTTGGAATGACTACAACTCCGCTATCTAGCTAGTCTCTAGGCTTTTGTCTGCAAGTATTCCCGTCACTCCCCAAGCTAAGTGAATCTACGGCTAACCTGAAAATGTTGGTTTCCAGTCAGGAATGGAACGAGCACAATTCACTGAATGCAATTTCAAATAAAGAAAATGACTATAAAACAAAGGTTAGACATCAATCATGAGTTTTAAAAATAAACAGTAAATACGGAAAACCAATAGCAATAAATAGACACAAAATACTTTCCCCAACTGTTAGAAGTACCTTTGACATGTGATCGGTCTGGGGTGCTACACCGCACGGTCTACGAGGTCTACTTGCAGAAATTAAACAATGTCTACGAGATCTACTGCATAAAATAAACAATGTCTACGAGATCTACTACATAAAATAAACAATATCTACGAGATCTATTGCATAAAAATAAACACGGTCTACGAGATCTACTGCATAAAAATAAACACGGTCTACGAGATCTACTGCATGAAAATAAACACGGTCTACGAGATCTACTGCATGAAAATAAACACGGTCTACGAGATCTACTGCATGAAAATAAACACGGTCTACGGTCGGATCACACATCCTTGGTACTTCTCATTCCCGACTCAACAATTTATAATAGAGTATAAAATCACATAACCAATGACTAATCAATGAAATATAGTAAAGATCAATATCAAAATGCAGACAATAAACTGTACTCGCCTGTGGTCCTCTGCTGGTGAAACCGATAGTCTGAACTACTCAATGTGCTACAATAGTCAAAACTCGTACAACAGTCCCCGGATGCTGAAATAGACAATACCAATAATCTCAGAATAGTCAAATTAGCTAGGATTGCCTGTCCTTAAGTCCAATTCTGAATACAGGGGCAAAACGGTAATTTCGGGCCAAAACGGTGTCTGCCGTTGGACCCGCTTTGCACCGAAAAGCGTGCCAAAGTCAACGGTCTCTAAAGTCCTCAAACTGTATGTCTACGGATCCATTTTTCCGATACGAACCCAATCATATGTCCAAAGTTGGATTCCGGCGGGCCGTGCATAAAATCGCCCGTTGAGTGGGACCGTGGGGCCCGCAAAACGGTGATTTTATCAACTGTCTCAGAATGGACCAAACTTGGCGTACAGGACCAGAAAAATGTTACGGTCCTGCTGGTGTAAGTTTCGTATCGATCTGACGAGCGTGCATAAAGTAATTGAGAAACTTACACAGAGACCGATACGGGGAATTTTGACGGATACGCATCAAATTTGTCGCGTACACGCAACCAATTTGAATTCTGTCAAAGCCCACACGACCATGAAGCCGTTACGCAGCTTTCGATGCTTTCGGTTCACGACCACGTTGCCCGGATTGGCGGGACGCACGTCGTGTAAAGCGATTTTAAGGTTTTCAAAACAGTTTTTTAATGATAAATTCTCAGTTTTGAAATCTGTTTCCTCTGCGTATACTTCATGAAAATTAAAACTACAAAAGTGGTCAGGAATCCCTACATGGTGTCAATAAATGCCTTTAAATAGATTTTCGAAACCGTGCCTGGTTTGGGATAAAACTGGCCGCAAACTAGGGTATTTGGACTGTCTCACGTGTCCTGTTTCGACAGGTTTTTCATCGATTTCTGAATCAATTTGCGCCGTGTTCATTGTAAAATAAAAAGAAGTAAATGAAGGGGTTAGGAGAGGGTCATGTTGGGAACATACCAGAGAAATAAAATCGAGAATCGATCGAGAAACGAGGAAGAAGACCCATTGCAAAGTTTGGGTTCCACTCGAGTACTGCTGCCACTGCTCTGTTATTAGTCTCGCGCGCGCGGCTCTCTGCGGCGGCTCTCGCCGCATATGGTGGCGACGCCGGCGGCGAGCGGCCGCCCAGGGTCGGGGCTAGGTGTTGGTGGTTAGGGTTTGTCGATTTCCTTCGGTTCCTTCTCTCGTCGTTTGCTACTATATACACAACTGTATATATAAACCCCCCCCCCAAAAGCTCTCGGGTTGGGCTTTGGTTATTCGCGGGTCTGTAAGGCTACTGTAGCATAGCTACAGTAGCATCTTCTTTCTTTTTTTTTTCTTTTTTTCTTTTTTTATTACACTATACTAAGATATTTATATATATATATGAATATATATATACATATCTATATACTCCTATGTATATACTTTATCAGCAATTAATTATATATGAAAATATAATAATATATAATCTGTGTACTATAACATTTATTTAAAATAATATAATCAATAATAACAAAATACTATTATATACGAATATCCTCAATAATAATAATAATAATAATAATAATAATAATAATAACAATAATAATAATAATAATAATAATAATAATAATAATAATAATAATAATAATAATAATAATAATAATAAAATTCAATAAGTCAATAATGGTATATATATACCATTTTGCAGTCTAATAATCCTAAATTGTACAAGGACGTATCTATACAAATATCACTGAATATCAAACTAATAATAATATTTATAACATTTAAATACAAATATTTAGAATTATTCATCAGTTTATTAAAATGGAAATACAGCGAAATCTTACGAAAATATGTCAAGACGAATGTCATTGGACGTCTCGCATGACTACATAGGCTTGAGCTCAGTTCGGGTCCAGTCGGGGCTAAAATGGTATAATTGATTTCCCTAACTCAATAATATAATTAATAAATAACTAAAAACGTTTTATGGGATTAAGTCACAACTTGGCCTGGTTTTCCTAGTTAGGACATCACTATGGCTCGTCCTTCCTTGGCAGGGCTAATACACAAGCCAAAGCACTCCATTGCACTATCCGTGCCACGATTCTTAGTCATCGTGTACTCCAAAACTCCACTATGACTAAAATCATCAACCGTAAAATTAACTAAATAATTATTTATAAAAACTCTAAAAATTACCATTTAATTCAAATACGTAAATGAATAAAATATATTATCCAAATTCTGGGAAGAGGGGTTACAATATGTAATATTTGGGACGCCTTACTATTGTATATTTGGTGATCTTACATCTTGTAACATTTATTTGCTTGCTTGTGATTGAGACACTAGGCTTGTTCATGACCTTAAGAGACTGTTGGCTTGTAAATAAACCCTCATATATCTAGACAGTCGTGACCGTATAGTGGAGTGGATCCCATTTCATTATACGTAGCTGGCTATGTCTACTCCTACTCTCCATTGTTCTGGTTCTGGGGCGTGACATGGTTTAAGTGGTGGCCCATGCAGGTCTTGTAAATCAAGATATGTGATGGTTTACCGAATAGATGTCTCAATCAGTACTCGTCCTTGATCTCTGTTCGTATTCTCTGAATCCCTGGAATTCTTGTCCTGATCACATGCTTGTATCGTTGATCTGTCCTGGTCCTTCCTTATTGTTCCCTATGTCGTCTTCTTCAGCGACATTGTTCCTGGACCTGCCGATCAGCAAGGCAGAGCACCTTTCGTGGACCAGCAGCAACCAGAAGATCAGGCCCAGCACTCAGGAGCAGCCTCCCGAGTCATGCCTACCGGGGATTCCGAGCCACCAGTTCCGCCCGTCCAGCCTGCAGAACCTGATGATGGCACTTTGGTGGGTCTCATCAGGACCTTGTTAGCTTCCCAGGATCGTAAAGGAGATGCCTTGCACCAGGCAGTGGAAGATGCTCTAAACAGAGGCAGTCGTCATGGGAACAGTGCAGCGAACAGTTTTAAGCGTCTGAACCCTCCTTTCTTTGATGGCAGCGAAGATGCTATCGCCGCATATGCTTGGCTTCAGGACACAGAGGTGATTCTAGAAGCAGCCAGGACCCCAGAAGCCGAGAAGGTGGTCGTAGTGCGCCTGCAGTTATTGGATCTTGCCCGCAGCTGGTGGGCGGTGCAAGCCGGGGGATTAGTGGCACCCATTGCTTGGACAGTATTCAGGGAGAGATTCCAGACCAAGTACTTCGATGCGGTGGCTCGGTACGATCTACAGACCAAGTTCACCAATTTGAAGCAGATGGGCAGGACGGTTGACGGATATCCGGCCGAGTTTTCCAGACTCAGTCGGTTCACCAATTTGAAGCAGATGGGCAGGACGGTCGACAGATGGGCAGGACGGTCGACGTATATTTAGCGACGCCGATCACCGAAGCTCTTTTTGATACTTGCCGACTGAATATTCGTCGCTACGTAGTCAAAGAATTGTCCCGCCAATTCTCTACACAATTTCTGCCAAAAAATCGACTGCATAGCGACGGCTGAATATCCGTCGCTATATCTCCGACGCCCTAGCGACGGATGTGCGACCTTTTTTTCCCCTAAAAATAAAATAAAAAATGTAACGGCTTGTCGTCGGTAATCTGTCGGCTAGTTGCCACAAAGCCGTCGCTAACGCCGACGGACTATTTCCGTCGCTAATTTACTGTATTTTGGTAGTGTCTGGTAATAATTCCGGCAATCGTAATGGAAAAGAAAAGGAAACCCTTGTGGTTAATCTTTCAAAACCCAAAACGACGCCGAATAATCAGGAGTCTTCCAAGCCAAAAGAAGAATACTCTTTCGATGACAGTGATATCCCAGGAATATTCTAATGTCTGGTAAAGAGTGGCAAACTCCAAATTCCAGAGCCAAAAAGGCCTAATGAGGTGAATCTGACCGACAATCCCAAGTATTGTATCTATCACAGATACATAAATCATCCTACCGAGGCTTGCTATGTCTTGAAGAAGAAAATTCAGGAGTTGATAAATGCCAATGCCATCGCTTTAACTAACGATGAGCATACGGTCACAACCAATATGGTTTCTCTTCAGTTTGAAGGTTTTTCTTCACAGCAAGTCCCAGATGAAATTGTCCCAATTCTAAAGGCGATGATGAAGATTGTGAATATCCTGCCTGCCAGAGAACAAAATGAAGGACTTTTGCCCCTTACACTGAAAAATAGTAAAATCATGTGGGTACACCCTGACTTAGTACATGAAATGGAGGATGAAGGTAAAACTTCAAAATCCAAGAAAGGTAGAAAAGTTAAAACCTGCCACATGATTTCTCATGTTATTCCAGATCCTGATGATTTGGATCATCTTTGGGATGGCATTCCTTTGGAGGATAGACTGAGAGGTTTGAACATATGTCCTCCAAGTTTAGCTCCTCCTACCAAGCTCAAATTTACTCATCAGCAGTGGTTAGCTATGAGTAGTGTCCCCTTATACAGGGCACAACAAGTCTTTACTGCTTATGAAAAAGCTCCTACAGGGATTTTTTCTCGTGTCCCGAATACTCCTTTTCCTGTGGTTACAGAGGTTTTTGTCTCTTCCTCCTATGTAAAACCATCCATTGAAAGTCCACTGCCCATTCACTTATACAGTCAATAATCAGTCCATCTCATGAAAAAAATGGGCTAGGACTTTCAAAAGGCGGAGGGTTTGAACTATGATAAAGGAATGCGACTTCCTTTACAAATTCAAAGTCAAAAATCTACTGTTGGATTGGGTTCTGAGCTTCCTCATAAAAATCCTCGCAAGAAGAAGGCTAAGGGAAAGAAGACTAAATCCTGCAATATGGTACTTCCTTCTCCTGAGTCTGAAGAAGAAACCTTTGCTGGTACGAGATTTGGGAAAGAGTACCACAAAGATTATGAGGGATCTTCCAAAGAAGCAGAGGATGTTGTGGAAACAATACCAGTTCAACCATCTCCTATTCTTGCTAAACCATCGGTAGTTGAGAAAGGGAAACAGAAAGCAGTACGCTTTGATGTCCCTTTGAAATCTGCTTCAAATCAAGGGGTGATGATGAAGCCTTACAAATTTGATATTCTAGCCCAGTTAGCCAATACTCCGGCTAGACTATCTATATTCGAGCTGCTTCGTCTTTCTAAAGAAAGCAGGAAGACTTTGAGTGAAGCTTTGCTACAAGCAGACTCATGCTTAGCTCAACTCAAGAGTCCTGATAATACGCCAGTATCGTGTCCACAATGTCATAGTGTGATGGAGGCAATTCCTAATATTACCTTCACACAAGAAGATATGCTGTTAAAGCATAATAAACACGACAGGCCTTTGTGCTACACTGGGTGTATTGAATCCACTGAAATTGACAGGATTTATATTGATCCTGGGTCTTCTATTAGCATTATTCTTCAGAGTATGCTAAGACCTTTGAGGATTCCTACTAGTGACTTGACTTACACTAGTACCACAATAGTTGGTTTCAACTCTGGCAAGAGTAAACTACTGGGGAAGATTCGTCTGAAGATTCAGATTGGTGACCTTCGAACTATGGCAACCTTCTATGTTATCAACTCAGACGTATGCTACAACATCCTTCTTGGAATATCGTGGATACATGAGCATAACATTGTGCCTTCAACTCTCCACCAATGCTTCAAATACGTAGATTCCCAAGGGGTTGTGAAGACTGAGTTTACTGAAATCAATCCTTTCAAGGGTGTCGAAGCCTATTTTTCAGACTCAATGCTCTACAAACACGAGCATGTGAAGGAGATATCAGATATAACTGAAGATCGATCACCTGCTGAAGATCAATCTGTCAATAAAGATCCTCTGGAAGAGCAACCTTTGAAGATCAAAGTCAAAGGCCGAATCCAACCCCAATCTGTCAATGATCAACCTCTGGTGATCAAGGTTAAAGGAAGAACTCGAGCTTCATCTGAGGAATCAGTGAATATTCCTGCCAAGAGCCAAGTTCAACCTCTCATGATCAAATTCAAGGGACGTACTTCTCGTACGAATGATTCAGAACCACCACTGATCATCAACCTTGGCAAGTCTATGCAGAAGACGGATGACGGTCCGTTAATGATCAATCCGAAGCGTAGCAGTCAAATTATAAATGATGTAAATATTGATCATTCTGTACTTTCTAATATCAATGAAGATTTCCTTTTTGAGTATATGGCTGTCAAATTTGTTGAAAGAATGACTTCATCTTCTGATGATCAAAGTCATCAATATAAAGATGACATAGATACAGAGAAAACTTTATACATTGACCATAAGGAAAATTCTTTTCCTCCTCATGTCGATGTAGGACCTTATGCTCAAAAGTTCCTAACATCTTCTTCATATCTTCTTCCTGTAGCTGCTTCATCATAAGCTTGTGTATCTTATAGACGTCACGAAGAATTCTGTTTTGTGGTTCCGTCTAATAAGAAAAACAAGCACCAAATTGTATTTGGTCTGGCTAGAAATATCCATATTGCTCAGACAGATGATCTTAGAGATAAAGATAAAGGAAGAATCCGAATTGACAAATATAGTCAACAATCTCTCAAGATTATTCAAAATATGGGATATGATTTGAAGACTATGCCGGGTCTTAATCAAGGTAAGGGTAGACGATTACCATTATGTGGTGATCCGTTTTACCAGAAAACTAGTCATGGGTTGGGATATGATCCGTCCCACATGTTTAATGACGATATACGAGAAGAATTCTCTTCTAGTTCTTCACAGTCCTCAGATTCGGAAGAAATCCAATTCATCGAATCTGATATATTCTACTCTTCATATGCTAGAGGAGACTATTATGATGAATCTGAGTGTGTATTCTCAGTCAACATGGTTCAAACTGAGGGTGAATCTGAGCCATTTAAAAATGACCCTTGGGCCCAATAGATGGACACTCAGTGGGAGCTTCGTTTTGAACAGCGACAGCCACCTACAGAGGATGAGATTGTCCAGATTGATGTTGGAGACGGAACTACGTCCAAGCCAATATTCATCAGTGAAAACCTCTCCGAAGATGAAAAAGAAGAGCTGATAAAACTGAATAAAGAATATATTGATATCTTTGCATGGAGTTATGAGGATATGCCGGGTCTAGATCCTAAAGTTGCTACTCATAAACTCAATATTCTTCCTAATGCCAAGCCTGTAAAACAATCGCAGCGGCATTTTCGACCAGATATGATGGATGCAATTGAAGCGAAAGTCAAAAAGTTGATTACATGTGGCTTTGTTCGTGAAGAACAACACCCAGACTGGGTTGCCAACATTGTTCCTGTTATAAAAAAGAACGAAAAAGTCCGAGTTAGCATAGATTTTCGAGATCTTAATACAGCTTGTCCAAAGGACGAATTTTCACTTCCAATTACTGATGTCATGATAGACAATACATACGGTTTTGAACGCATGTCTTTCATGGACGGATTCTCAGGATACAATCAGATTAAGATGCATCCGGAAGATGAGAAGCATACTGCTTTTCGTACACCCTTTGGGGTCTACTGCTATACAGTTATGTCGTTTGGTCTTAAAAATGCCGGTGCCACGTATCAACGGGCTATGAGCAACATCTTTCAAGAACATCTACGGAAGACAGTTGAATGTTACGTAGATGACATCGCTGTCAAAAGTCGATCAAAGGATGATCACATTCAAGACTTGAAGACAGTATTTGAGTTGATGCGCCAACATCAATTGAAGATGAATCCTACTAAGTCTTTCTTAGGGGTGTCCAGTAGCAATTTTTTGGGATTTGTCATTACTTCTCAGGGTATTCATGTTTATCCTGACAAAATCAAAGCGATTCTTGAAATGCGTCCTCCACGCAATCTAAAAGAACTCTGCGGCTTCCAGGGTCACATTGCTTATATAAGAAGATTTATATCCAATCTTTCTGGGAGATGTCAACCTTTCTCCCGTCTATTAAAGAAAGGTGTATCATTTGTTTGGGATGAAGCATGTCAGAAAGCTTTCAATGACATCAAGCAATACCTTATAAATCTACCTATTTTGGTACCTCCAGTGGTAGGAAGACCATTTTTGCTATATGTTCAAGCCTTAGATCATTCACTTGGTGCTCTTCTTGCACAGAAAAGTGATATGGGTCATGAACAGGCAATTTATTATCTTAGCCGAATGATGGTCGGAGCTGAATACAGGTATACTCCTGTAGAAAAGGAATATCTGGCCTTGGTTTTTGCTGTTCAAAAGACACGACATTATGTGTTAGGACAGACTATTCATGTCATCTCCAGAATAAATTCTATTCGGGTATTGATGAGAAAACTGAGCATTCTTAACTCCAGGTTAGATACCTGGGCGATGTTGCTCACTCCTTATGATATGGTCTATATACCTCAAAAATCAGTGAAGGGTCAAGCATTAGCTGCTCACCCTATACCTGAAACATCGAAGTTATATGAAGACATTCCAGATGAAGTTATGGATTGCAACATGACTTTAAAGGATGACATTTGGCAATTATACTTCGATGGAGCATCACGGGTTGGACCTAAAGGCAATATCGTCTCCGGAGTAGGAATCGTCTTGGTTTCTCCTGACAAAATGGTCATTTACCGCGCTTATTCTCTTAATGAACCATGCTCCAACAATGTGGCTGAATATAATGCTCTGCTAATCGGTCTCCAAGTAGCAAAACAATTGGACATTGAATTCCTGGAAGCTTATGGAGATTCTCAACTGATTGTTAATCAGGTTAGAGGAACATATGAAGTCAGAAACTTTAACCTCATCCCTTATCATCAAGTGGTAATCGAATTAGTCCTTTCATTCAAAGGATTCTTCATCGAATTTATACCACGTTCTCAGAATTTAGAAGCTGATGCCCTTGCTAGTTTAGCGGCAGATTTAGCTGTTCCAATTCGAAGACAAAATACCATTACTTTGTTGGATCGAGACTTATTCTGTGTTAAGAATAATCTGCATATTGAACAGAGTTATACTACAGAATCAAGTTCCCAACAGAGGGATTGGAGAAGTTTATTCATTGATTATGCGGTTCATGGGATTTTACCTGAAGATCCAAAAGAAGCTGTATCAATTAAGAGACGATCATTTCGATTCTATTATGATTCTTCTTTACATGTGTTATATCGTCATTCTTATGACGGACTTTTGCTGCGTTGTCTCTCTGAGAGTGAAGCCAAGCAAATACTCCGTGAAGCTCATGATGGTATTTGTGGTGCTCATCAACCTGGTCCAAAATTACAGGACCGCATTCGAAGAATGGGATATTATTGGCCATCCATGATAGCAGATGCTGTGGATTATGCCAGACGGTGTAAAGCATGTCAGATTCATGCTGATTTTATTCATCAACCGTCTGAATTCCTACATCCTACAGCAGCTTCTTGGCCCTTCGAAGCTTGGGGCATGGATATTATTGGTCCTATTAACCCTCCTTATGTTAAAGGACATCGGTTTATATTGGCTATAACCGATTACTTTTCTAAATGGGCAGAATCAGTACCCATTGCTGAAGTGAAAACATCTAATATGATTAGCTTTATCAAACACCATGTCATTTATCGCTTCGGGGTTCCTCGACGGATAATTTATGACAATGGACCACAATTTGCCAGTCAGGCATTTTATCGGTTCTGTGATAAGAATCGGATCCAAAATCTGGCTTCTACGGCCTATAATCCAGCTGCTAATAGTTTAGCCGAAGCCTTCAGTAAGACGATCATCAAACTTCTCAAAAAGTTCATCTCTTCTAATAAACGTGATTGGAATGAGAAACTTGGAGAATGTTTATGGGCTTACCGAACGACAGTCCGAACTCCTACTGGTTTTATACCGTTTTTACTGGTTTACGGATGTGAGGCTGTTCTTTCTTTGGAAATCCAGATTCCATCTCTTAGAATAGCCATTGCCAATGAGCTAACTACAGAGAACAATGATCGCTTACGACTCCAAGAACTTAAAGGATTTGACGAGAAGCGTCTTCAGGCACAACAACACATTGAGTTATATCAAGTCCGCATATCTCAAACTTTCAATCGTAAAGTTAAAGAGAGGGTATTTAAAGTTGGTGAGCTAGTCCTATCTGTTCGAAGACCGATGGTGATGACTCATAAGAGCAAAGGGAAATTCCAAGCAAAATGGGAAGACCCTTATATCATCGAGACAGTTTTCTCCAACGGTGCTTATAGGTTGTCTAAACCTAATGGAGATCTACTCATGATGCCGATCAATGGCAAATTCTTGAAAAAATATTATGTTTAAATTTCTTCTTTATTCCCCAGCTACCAATGTTTGGTTGAGCTGATTACTTGTCTCCTTGAAGAGAATTTTAATCTTTTTGATTAAAAAATTGGATTTATTATTTATCATATTCTCATGACCTCTGAATAAATATTAAGTCTGCTTATTTTTCCTATCTATCATGTCCATTTGGCCTCTGAATAGATATTAATCTATTTTTCTTTGAGTTGTTACGATCTGTCACGTCCATATTACCTATGATAGTATCGTATACTCTAAACAGAAAATGAGATTTCATTATCTATCATGTCCATATTACCTCTGGATAGATACAATTTATTGATTTTAGAAGACTTGTCATGTCCATATTACCTCTGATAAGTGTTTTCTATCTTATACCTATTGTTTAATTTCAAAATAAATGATAGGATCACAAAACAAATATTTTATTCATTTCTTGTAAACATTACAGAATAATTTTTTTTACAAAAAGCTCTTTATTTTCTTAAGGCGGGGCAGAGATATCTTGAAGTAATTTTTGTAACTCTGCTAGACGCCTGTCACGAGAGCTCAAAACAGTCTTGGTGGCTGCGACACGTCGAGCTTCAGGAGTGCAGATATGAGAAAGTCCAGCAAAGCTGACTATCAGCTTATCCTTGGCTTTATCAAGGGTTCTGAAAGTAGATTCAGCTCCATAGACCTGTTCTTCCAAAATTGAGCTCTGAGTTAGGTGCTGGTCCCGGGCCATGATCATCTGCTCCCTCTCTGCCTTCAAGCGAGCCAGCTCAGCCTCAACTTCTCAAATTTTATCATTTTGTTGATGAATTCTCATATTCGAGGTGTCATAGGCTGCTCTCTGGCTTTATGCCAGCCAAAAAAGCTTTTTCTTTGGCGACCTTTATGCTATATTCATGGAGGGCTTCATTATATCTCGTCTCCCGAACGAGGTAATCAGCCGATAAGGCGTCATACTCCTCTTGGATGAGACTTTCAATGATTTCACTTGACAGCTTCAGATATTCTTTGATGGGCTGTTCAAGTCCCTCCACGATTTTCTCCAATGCTGCTGCTCTCGCCGCATCATTAAACATAGCAATATTTCGGATGGTAAGAGAGATTACCGCCTTCAAACTCTCATAATTAAGGCCCTTATTCAGAACCATCTTGATCAAAGCCGCCAGAGTTTTGTAAAAGGTTTCAGTGTGAATCTCAACTAAAAGATTTATTTCTACACTTGAACTCGGCGTTGCGACGATGTCTACCAAGTCTCTTCTCTGAAGACTAGGAGCAGATATTATTGCCGTGATAGCAGGCTGAGATGAAGCCATTGTTGTTACTGCTACCATAGCCAACTGGTTCCCAGGAGCTTCAGGAAGAATGTCTTCAATATTTGTTACTCCAGCCGTTTCTAGAGATGAAACTACTAGAGTTTCGGTGGCGGTGATAGGTGCGGGTGGAATGACAGTTGTGGCAGCTGATTCCGGTTCTGGCATTAACTCTTCAGAGACTTGTACTGGATCAGTAGTAATAGTGGAGGATGGTATTATAACTTCCCCAGTTTCAGTTGGTGACTTGAGTATGCCTTCATCACCTTCTTCAGCTATTGGCTCTGCAGGATCTTCAAGTGTTTCAGTTGTAGTGAATTCTTCTACAACTGATTCTTCATTAAAGTCTAGTTCTTCCTCAGCAGCCACCTCATCATCTACAGTAAGATCTACTGTAGTTTCTTCCTTATCCTTGTCCTCAGCAGGAGAGGACATTTCTAGCTGAGCCTGTATTTCTGGCTCTTGTTGTACCTCCATAGATGGAGGACATTCTTCTTGAGACTCCACTTCGGGTTCTCGTGATACCTCTTCTTGAGCATCTTCCTCTTCTGAAGAAGAAGCCTCCTCCTCAGATTCTTCATTTTCCTCGTAAATATCTTCTTGAGGAGGAGGAGGAGCCACAAGTTTTGGGGTAATGGTAACACCTACAAAAAATTAAACAATATAAGTTAATATACAAAAATCATAGTTTTGTATAGATTTTGTATAAATTATATTTACCTGGAGTAGGTGTGGGACGCTCCAAATACGCATCATAATCCCCATCCCCGTCTTCATCATCAAAATTGATAGCCGGTTCATCGGATGGGATGGGCTCTTGATCAACAATATGTACTGGGGCGACGTCTTCAGCAACTTGTGCCTTTTGTGGCAAAGTTAAATGAAGTGCTGAGTTGAGAGTCCCGAAGATAGGACTACTGCAGGTGCTGTTGGTTGAGGTGCTGAAGATCCTTCCCCTGGGTGAACTGAAGAGGATGATACATGTTGCGGCTTATCCACCTGAGTGTTACTCTCCGGGGTAGAGGTTCTTGATCTGGAAGGTCTTTTTGTGGTAGCCTTCTTCTTCTTCTTCTCTGGGGTTTTCTCTGGAAGAGTGACGGCTGCACTTTGTTTTCGTTTACGGGATTTGCCAATAATAATAGGTTCGGCAGCCTTTTCCCTAACTCTTGTAGCGATAACTTCCAGATATGGATCTGGAATGGCAGCATCGTCAGGAATGTCTGATGGTACCCTGACTGGCTCTTCAATATTTCCTTCATTGGGCCATCTCAGACTACCTCTCATGTTGTAGCCATGGGCGAAGGAGCGGATTAAAGCGTAAAAGTGAGCATACATATGAAGTATACGTAGCTCTGTAGTGCTGGTAGCGGTTGAGACTCTGAATTTGGCACCAGTACGGGCAGTACTAAAATATCTCCAACCCCTTGCACCATCAAGCAGTTTCCCATAGTGACGGAAACTGGTAGAGGGATTACCAACATGAAGTTGGTCATACCCAAATTGGCGAGCGAACCTACTGGGTAGATATGGTTCGAACGCACAATTATCTTCATTTCTGTACATCAGGTGAGAGGGTCTGATGCACTGTAGCCATCTGAAGACTGATGGTGGCAATAAAGCTCCTCCTTCAACTTCATCTTCAGATTGAACGCCAAAGCAGTCGGCTGGAACTTGTGGCCGGGTACAGAAAAAGTTCCAGCCATAAGAATAGTTCAAAACTGCCCGGGTATCTGCCACTGTCGTGGCAGTCCATGTAGCTTTGCTAAATTTTTGGAGGAAGACCTCCGCATCATCTCCTGGGCCTGGTGGCAACAAATTACAGTTGTGGTGCAACAGCCAGCCCATCAAGTAAGTATAGGGCATTTCTACCCTGGGGAATACGTTCTGATAAGGAGCGTTGTTGATTAGCTCCTCACCAAAAGTTCTCAAACCTGCGTTTACTCGGCACACCATTGCCGATAGCAGGTTGATTCTGACTTTAAACACCAAACGTACTACTGGCCATAGCACGTTACGGTGGATTCTATCAACTGTACCGGTCCCCGGTACAACCCATCTTTTCAACCATAAAGAAAGGAAGCCTGCCAGTAAGGCTTTCCTGGAGATCTTCTGGCTGCCATATCTGAGGAAACTCAAGGCTTCGGTTCCAGCAGGGAACTCCCCAGTCTTGGTGGACAAATATTTATTCGAGAATTTGTAGACAGTCATCATATCCCAAATTTTATCAGCAGGAATTGTTGAACCGGTATTGATAGTTGGAGCTTTGTTTTCCTGGAATCTTTCTTTATCATCCTTGGATATTTTATCCTTATGGAAGAAGAGATATGTTGTTCACTTGTTGATGTATGCTAGATGAGATCCACTCTCATGCATAGTAGTGCAGATCATGTAGTGGCACATCAATTCTTCATATACCTCAACCAACTGAGGGTTTTTCTCCCTGATTTCAGTAAGTTCCTGGTTGGAGGGAACATATTCTTCATATGGGGCTTCTTCCATTGGTAGCTTCGAGATGAATTGCATCTCATGGAGTGCGAGACCCATTTCACCTTTTGGGGTCGCAAAAGTTCCAGTTGAACTCATGTATATCTCCATCAGAGCCACTAACAAGTTACCGTTCGATGGTATACCCTGACTAGTGGAAGCTACTGCTTCGTACAGGCCGATGTCTTTCAGCTCCGTCTGGAAGTTCTTCATCATCCAAACGCTAATTTGGATCCAGTTCTGGTTGAATAGAGTCAACCATCCCGGTAGCCTAGGATTTGTCTGGGGATATAGTACCGCAACCCTTATGAACTTGTTGACGAACATCTGGGTCTGCACTGGTTGGATTAAAGCCGAATCTTCACTCGGAGTAAATCCTGGCAAAAGACCAGAGAAAGGAACAACACCGCCATTGGGAATACTGACATAATACCCCATATCGTTTGCTTGATCCCTTTTGAATATAATTCTACCCGGTCTTCCATAACTGCTGGGAATCAGATTCTACAGCATTTGTCGGGGGTGGGTGGCATGGATGAATGCGGACAAGGGGTAATCTCTGTCCATGTCAGGGAGATACATTGCTCTATCTCTAGACTTGAACACCCAAGACTCCTTCTTGGGGTGTGTTTGTGACTTGCATCCCCAAATAAGAAAGCTGGTTTTATAAATTGTTGTTCATTCAGTGAGGTCAACAGTTCTCCATTAATCATGGATAGCAGCATCCTATCCCCTTGGGCAGCTATCAACTGTGCTCTCTCTACGGGGTAGTCCGGATTCGATTGGAGAAATGATACATGAGACAGATTCTCCACATAATTCGATCCCACCATACCAACTGATGAGCCAAAGACTTCTGCGAGTGGGTGAGCTTGCAAGTCCACTGCCAAAAGAAAAAGAAAAAGAAAAATCAAGTTAGTGAAAATCTAATTTGAAAATTTTTATGCAGATAAATTAGTCTAAGTTTTTACACATAAAGGTTAAAGACTTTGACTATGTAAATTTTACGCTTATTAAAGTTGATAAAAAAGTTTTAAAGTGTAAAAAGTCTTTGTTTTACACAAAGTCTTTCACTTGTGAAATTTTACGCTAGCACATGTTGATGTGAGCGTATTACGCTGGCATGTGTTGACATGAGCGTATTCTAAATTTTACGCTGACATGTGTTGACATGAGCGTATTATAAACTTTATGCTGGCATGTATTGACATGAGCGTATTCTAAATTTTACGCTAGCACATGTTGATGTGAGCGTATTATAAATTTTACGCTAACACATATTGATGTGAGCGTATTATGAATTTTACGCTGGCACATGTTGATGTGAGCGTATTCTAAAATTTATGCTGGCATGTATAGACAAGAGCGTATTTTAGATTTTTACGCTGCATGTGTAAACATGAGCGTAATTTAGATTTTACGCTGGCACGTATAGACGTGGGCGTATTTTCTTAATTTTACGCTGACACGTATAAACGTGGGCGTATATTCTTAACTTTACGCTGACACGTATAACGTGGGCGTATTTTGTTATCTCAGTTTCTACGCTGACACGTATAACGTGGGCATGAAATAAGAGATTTAGGTCTTCTTCTCCGACGAGTTTACGGCCAAAGGGCAGTGCTTTACCTTTCATTGCCGGAGCCACAGCAGGGTTGCTCTGTTGGTGCGTCACCGATGATGGGGCGGGGGTTTTTGCACGGCCGACCGAAGATGAATCTACGGCGGGCTTCTTTCCCTTGCTGCCGGCGGCGGACGACTTCTTGGGGGCCATAGGATCGAAGCAAAAGTAGAAGGAGGAAGAAGAGTGGGGAGAGATCGAGATTTCAAAAGACAAAGTAAAGTCTTATCTCTATTCGAAAAGCCTTATTTATAGAGAATTTCGAATCGGTTCAAATTCCCAGATTTTACGCTGACTGTTGGATATCCCAACTTTTATGCGGATGACCGTTGGATATCCCGAACTCTACGCTGACTGGTGAAATACTGAATTTTATGCTTCTGTTCAAAGTATTTCAAATTTTGAAAATATTTGAAAACTTTGAAGAGGGTCTTGTAGGAGCGTAAAAAGTGCTTCGTAGACCAAGTCAAAAGAATAGAGCTTTACGCAAGTCAAAAAGAGTCAATAAACTACTCTACGCGAGCTAGTCTACGCGGGCTACTCTATGCGAGCTACTCTACGCGAGCTATTTTTACGCGAGCTACTTTACGCCGGGGACAGGCTGTCAGATCATGCATTTAATACAAGTGATGATGATTCTGACATAATGATTTGCTGACAGCATATAACACAGAATTCGAAGAGATTTGATTTACACAGAAACCAACATTGTCGTTTAGTGTGTGGACGGGGTTACTTTACGCTCAAAAGATGGCTTCTTTTACGCATGAATACTATCTGAGCTTTTTACGCTCAAAGTTGACGTATACGTAAAGTTTATTTGGACTACTTTTTACGCTCAAGGCTATTTTATCAGCCACTTTACGCGAGAAGTCTATTTTTGGGCTATTTTATGCCTAGTCTACTACTTTACGTTAGGAGTGTATTTTGGGTCATTTTTACGCCCAATATTTCCTGACCACTTAAGAACGTGGTTTGCCCACGTGGCTTTCATGCCACACTTCTCGAGGAATGTGTGTACGTGCTCTCCCTATTTTATTGAGATAGTGGGACACGTGTCACCATGCGTAGAGATCACAACTCTACATGGGACACGTGTCAACGTGCGTAGAGGGTGATTTACATCGTGGGTGACAGTTGCTAGCGTAAAAACCCGATTTTGTTGCTTTTTACGCACAAAGGGTTAAGTCTATAAATAGACTTATTTTTCACATAGACAGCATCAAGAGATCAACAGAGAGACAGGAGAGGAGATTCTGAAAAAACTCATATTTCCAGAGTGATATTCCCAAAAGCATTTTTTCAACTTTTTCTCAAGAATAGGGTGAAGCAAAGCAAGAAAGCATTCGACTGTGCCATCAGTGCCGTTGCTTGATACCTTTCCGGTGACTTAGTTCTTCCGATTGTTCGTCTTCTTCAAGCAGTTTTCTTCTTCATCATCGTATGGTCCAAGGAACAAAGTGATCGCTCTCAGATCAGACTTCTATAGCAATACTTCCCAGAATAATTTGTACTTTTGTACTTTTTTCTAGTTTTCTTTCAAAAGCCAATTTTAGGCATTTTGTTAAGTAAAACAGGCTCCCCCGACCGCACAACAGAATGGCCAAGACCGTCGCCCCAATGCTCAGGGCCGCGTCTATGCCATGACTCGAGATGAAGCGTTTGCATCTGATACAGTCGTGACAGGTATACTACAATTCAATAATAAACCTGCTCGTGTATTGTTTGATTCAGGTGCCACGTATAGTTTTATATCGGCGGACTTTACCGCCGAGCACAAATTTTTCTTGACACCACTGGGCCTCGATCTCACTGTTAACGTACCGTCGGGCATGCCACTACTTGTAAATTTAGTCTGCGGAGACGAAATCATCTGTATAGGTGGTCAAATGATCAGTCTCGATGCGATAGTTTTAGATATTAAGGACTACGACATCATTCTGGGGATGGATTGGCTCGGTCCGTGCAACGCAACCATAGACTGCACTAAAAAGAGGGTCATGTTCCGCATACCTGGAGTGCCTAAATTCTGCTACTCGTGTGGCGAGGCGTCGCCGACCTGTATGGTGATCTCCACAATATCTGCTCGACGGATGCTGCATTCCGGGTGCGAAGGCTATCTAGCTTTCGTTCGAGACATGCGACAGAATGGTACAAACGTGGGTCAGACCGACGTTGTGGCAGAATTCCCCGATGTATTCCCGGACGAGCTGCCCGGCATGCCGCCCGATCGAAAGATTGAGTTCACTATCGATACATTCCCCAAAATTCAACCGATCTCGAAAGCTCCGTACAGAATGGCCCCTGCAGAGCTTAAAGAACTTAAAGTATAGTTACAAGAGTTGCTCGACAAGGGATTCATTCGACCCAGCGTCTCGCCCTGGGAAGCGCCCGTGCTGTTTGTCAAGAAGAAGGATGGCTCTATGCATCTTTGTATCGACTACCGCGAGCTGAACAAAGCCACCGTCCGAAACAAATACCCCCTGCCCCGCATAGACGATCTGTTTGATCAGCTTCAAGGAGCCACAGTGTTCTCTAAAATTGATCTGCGTTCGGGTTACCATCAACTCAAGATCAAGCCGGACGATTGTAGGAGCGTAAAAAGTGCTTCAAAGAAAGAGTCATCTCATTCATAAGTGATCTACTTTACGCCTAGCAGAACGGGTAATTTCTTTACGCCCAAGACTAGGCTAATCAATTTACGCCTAAGAAGGCTGATCATTTTACGCTTGGGTCTACACCTATGATTTTACGCCAAAGACAGAGCAGCCACTTTTACGCTGGACAAAGCTGTCAAATCTTGCATTTAATGCAAACTCTGACATGAAGATATTAATGATGGCATATATCACAAAGGGATTTATCTTTACACAGAGACCAATGTTGTCGTTTAGTGTGTGGATTGAGCTACTTTACGCTCACACTACGACTTCTTTTACGCACGAAGATTATATGAGCCTTTACGCTCAACAGTCGACGTGTGCGTAAAGTCTATTTGAGCTGCTTTTACGCTCAAGGTTATTTAATAACCACTTTACGCGGGAAGTCTATGTCAAGGCTATTTTATGCCAAATCTACTGCTTTACGCTCAGAGTACATTGGGCTATTTTTACGCCCTATTCTCCTCCACCAGTTTGGAACGTGGTTTGCTTACGTGGCTTTCATGCCACTCTTTTCGAAAAACGTGTGTACATACATCCTATCCTTACTGGAGTGATGGGACACATGTCAACATATGCAGAGGATGGCTTCGATTATGGGTGGCAGTTGTTAGCGTAAAGATGGAACTTTTGCTGAGTTTTTACGCACAAGAGCCCAAGTCTATAAATAGACTTATTTTTCTTATAACAAGGACGGACAGAAGGATAGAGACAGACAGAGAGACAAGAGAGAATACAGAGATTAGAACTTCGAGATTTTGATTCTCCAGAGCATTCTTCTTCAACTTTTCTTTCAGAACAGAGTAAAGCAAAGCAGGAAAGCATTCGGCCTCGCCATCAGTGCCCAAGTGCGTCGATACCTTTCTGGTGACTTAGTTCTTCCAAATTGTTCTACTTCAAGCAGTGATCTTCATCATCATCATATAGTCCAAGGAACAAAGTGATCATTTACAGATCAGACTTCCATAGCAATACTTCCCAGAATCAAATTTGTACTTCTTGTACTTTTTCTCGTTTTATTTTCAAAATCCAACTTTTGTTTGGCAATTTTGTTAAGTGAAACAAAATGGCGACTCTGCTGGGGACTACCTTCTCCTCTAACGAGGAGGCGATTGCTCAATATGATGATGTTTCGGTCGGTTCGACCAAGAAGACTCTGGTTGTACACTTCGACCAGACTGCCTATGAAGAAATGCTCCGAACTGGGGGTAGTTCTCGCCACTCCAATGTTCAAAAGTCTCGCAAAGCACAAAAAGTTTGGATTCCTAAATCCAAAGTAGCTGCTGATCTCTCTGTTGCTTCTGATAGCAAGGGAATTCTTCCCACTCCTGTTGTAAGGGCTTCCGTTCATAACGAGGCAGTCCTTACTTCGGCGTCGCTCTCTAAGTGTGACAATTTATCTTCCATTTGTAACGGTAAAGATAATCAGGTTTCACGCCCACTGCGTAAGAACCAAGTTTTACGCTCAGTGGGTAAGAACCAAATTTTACGCTCAGTACATAAGAATGAATCTCCCATTCGTAATGGGGCAGACTCTAAAGTTTATGCTTCTGAGTGTAAGAATCAGTCTCCCGTCGGTGACGTAGTAGGCCCAAATAAATTACGCTCCTCGTGTAAAGCAAAATCTTCCGTCTGTGACGTGGTAGATAATCAATTTTTACGCTCCACACGTAAAGGTAAGTCTCATATCTTTGACAGTGTAGATAAAATTCATAACGATGTTGGCACATCTAATGTGAATGTACCTAAACGTGTGCAACGTAAAAATGTCGTTGGTAAAGCTTTTGTCCTACACCAACAACCTTCTTATACTGCTTTACGCAAAGTACCAAACTTACAAATTACACGCCATGAAAATGGAGTCCTTCGTGCTAAATCTCAAGATTTACGCACACAACTCCAAACGCATAAAAATGTACAGTTTGGTTCTGCGAATGCAGCCAGTAATCTTCTTTATACACAAGGAACTAAACGTTTTTCTACCCCAAATGTAATAAAGAAGAATACTCTATCTGTTCCTTCTGATTTACGTGGATTGCTAATGCAAAAATGTAAGAACAGACAATCTCCCGTAATATTCCCCCAAGAAAAACATCATTGTGAATATCACCAGGTTGTGATCAATTGTTGTTGTTCAGCTTCAAAACGGTCAGTTTTTGATCGATTGAGTTTTAATTAGCTTCAACATCAAGCTGAAGACCAAGAAGATGAGCTGTCATATACATCAGTCAACATGGCATCTCATACTAACAGTGGACGACATCCAAGACAGGATATGTCCCAAACCCCAGGTCAACAACAGTTCAACAGGCTTCTTGATTCCTTTGAAGGAGTATATCAGAATACTCGATCAAGAAGACAAAGACAATTGCAGACTTCTGATTCAGAAGATGGGGGTACTCAATCTTTTGAGTCTGATACCGATAGTGTGGATTCATACTTCTATACTAATCCCTCTATATCTTCAAGAGAGGTTGAATCCTACGCTGTTGGAGATGAACCAGAGACGTCATCTGCTAATACGGAACAACGTCTCACTGCTGTGGAGCAATCATTGAAAGACATGCTTAACATGGTGCAAAGCATGCATCAGATAATTTTGAATCAGCAAACTGCTCAACCTACAGTAGTAACTCCAGTACCAGTAGCAGCACAAACTCAAGATAGTCAAGGGGCTGATATACCTTTGAATATTCAAGAGCCGGCTGTTAATCAAAATTCTGCATCTCCAGATCCCATCATTCCAGAAGATGTACCACCTCCAGTGGGGGTTACGGTATATCCAACGATTATTCAATCAAATGTGCTTCCTCAAACCAGTGAAGCCATTCAAGCAGTGCGTGAACTCAAAGCACAGTTTGAAGTTTTGAGGCACAAAGATCAGCTCCAGAGGTTAGGGATTAAGCAACCTTATCCTCCTCATTGGAATGATGTACCCTTTCCACCAAAGTTCAAGCCGCAATCTATGGTTTTATTCGATGGAAAAGCATATCCCAGTCAATATATCAATTACTTTGATATTATGACTGTACACTTACAGAAAAATGATGCTCTTCTCACTCGAGTGTTCATCGGGTGCCTGACGGGTTCAGCTTACGACTGGTATCGTAGCTTACCCGATAACTCTATTTCGTCTTTTGACGAATTCAAGGCAATATTTCTCTCCCGCTTCTATGAAGGAGGTATGGACATGAACATGTCCTCCTTGATAGAAATCAAACAAAAGGAGAAAGAAGATACTCGGACGTTCATTGAACGTTTCCGACAGGCTACTCTAAAGATGCCTCCTGGTATGCCAGATTCAGCGTTGATTGATACATGCAAGATGAATCTACGACCATCCATTGCTGTCTTCACAGGTTTCCAATTCACAGATTGGGCTTCGTTTATCATAGCAGCAGTTTCTGCCGAGACCAATGGTAGGTTGGCTCGTGAACACGGGATGATTTTTGCTTCAGAAGATAAAGGGAAGAAAAGTAATCCTGGTAATAATCATGGCAATCGTAATGTGAAAGGAAAAGATACTCTTATGGTCAATCTTTCCAAGAATAAAACGACGCCAAATAATCAGGAATCTTCCAGGCCAAAGGAAGAATACTCTTTTGACGAAAGTGATATTCCAGGAATATTTCAATGTCTGGTGAAAAGTGGTAAACTTCAGATTCCAGAGCCAAAAAGGCCTAATGAGGTGAATCTGACTGACAATCCCAAATACTGTATCTATCATAGATACATTAATCATCCTACCAGTGCTTGCTATGTCTTGAAAAAGAAGATCCAAGAGCTGATAAATGGTGGCGCTATCGCTTTAACCAATGATGACCATACGGTTACGACCAATATGGTTTCTCTTCAGTTCGGGGATTTTCCTCCACAACAAGTCCCAGATGGAATTATCCCAATTCCGAAGGCGACGATGAAGATCGTAAATATCCCGCCTGCCAGGGAAGAAAATATAGGATTGCTGCCGCTCACATTGAAGAATGGTGAAATCATGTGGGTACATCCTGACTTAGTACCTGAGTTGGAAAATAAAGGTAAAACTTTAAAATCCAAGAAAGGTAAGAAAGTCAAAACCTGCAACATGATTTCTCATGTTATTCCAGATCCTGATGACTTGGATCATCTATGGGATGGCCTTCCTCTAGAAGATAGACTGAAAGGACTAAACATCTGTCCTCCAAGTCTACCTCCGCCTACCAAGCTCAAGCTTACTTATCAGCAGTGGCTAGCCATGAATAGTATTCCTTTATACCGGGTACAACAAGTTTTTGCTACTTATGAAAAAGCTCCAACATGGATTTCTCCTCGTATCCCGAATCCTTCTCCTCCCTTAACTACAGAGTCGTCTATGCTTTATTCTCCTGTAGTTGCAGAGGTTTCTTCCTCTTCCTGTGCTGAAACACCTGTCCAAAGCTTACTACATATCCACTTGTATAGTCAGCAATCTGTCCTTCTCATGAGGAAGATGGGTTATGACTTTCAAAAGGCAGAAGGTTTGAATTATGATAAAGGAATACGTCTTCCTTTACAAATTCAAAATCAGAATTCTACTGCTGGATTGGGTTCTGAAGTTCCTCGTAACAACCCTCACAAGAAGAAGGCTAAGGGAAGAAAGACTAAATCCTGTAATATGGTACTTTCTTCTCCTGAGTCTGAAGAAGAAACTTTTGCTAGTACAAGATCTGGAAAAGAGTACCACAAAGACTATGAGGGATCCTCCAACGAAGCAGAAGATGTAGTGGAAACTCTACCAGTTCAACCTTCTCCTGTTCCTGCTAAACCGTCTGTGGTTGAAAAGGGAAAACAGAAGGCAGTACGCTTTGATACCCCATTGAAGTCTGCTTCCAATCAGGGGGTGGTGATAAAGCCTTACATGTTTGACATTCTAGCTCAGTTAGCCAATACTCCGGCTAGACTATCTATATTTGAACTGCTTCGCCTCTTCAGAGAAAGCAGAGAGACTTTGAGTGAAGCTTTACTTCAAGCAGATTCATGCTTGGCTCAACTCAAGACTCCTGATAATATACCAGTGTCATGTCCGCAATGTCATAGTGTGATGGAAGCAATTCCCAACATCACCTTTACACAAGAGGATATGCTATTGAAACACAACAAGCATGACAGGCCTCTGTGCTACACTGGATATATCGGATCCACTGAAATTGACAGGATTTACATTGATCATTGGTCTTCAATTAGTATAATTCTTCAGAGTATGCTAAGACCCCTGAGGATTCCTACTAGTGAGCTGACTTACACTAGTACTACGATAGTCAGTTTTAACTCTGGCAAGAGCAAACCACTGGGGAAGATTCGTCTGCAGATTCAGATTGGTGATCTTCGAACTATGGTAACTTTCTATGTTATCAACTCAGACGTATCCTACAATATTCTTCTTGGAAGACCGTGGATTCATGAGCACAATATTGTGCCTTCAACTCTTCACCAATGTTTCAAGTATGTGGACTCCCAAGGAGTTGTGAAAACTGAGTTTGCTGATATTAATCCGTTCAAGGGTGTCGAAGCCTACTTCTCTGATTCAAGGCTTTATAAACAAGAGCATGTAAAAGATATATCAGACATGGCTGAAGATCAATCATTATCTGAGGATCAGTCAATTAATAAAGATCCGCCAGAGGAGCAACCTTTGAAGATCATAGTCAAGGGACAAATCCAATCTCAACCTGTCAATGATCAACCTTTGGTAATCAAGGTTAAAGGAAGAACTCAAACTTCATCAGAGGGATCAATAAATATTCCTGCTAAGAGCCAAGTTCAACCTTTTTTGATCAAGGTCAAAGGGCGTACTTCTTGTACGAATGATCCAGAATCACCATTGATCGTCAATCTTGGCAAATCTACACAGAAGACGGATGATGGTCCACTGTTGATTAATCCGAAGTATAGCAATCAGATTGTAAATGATGTAAATGTTGATCATTCTGTACTTTTTGATATCAATGAAGATTTTCTGTTCGAGTATATGGCTGTCAAGTTTATTGAGAGAATGACGTTATCTTCTGATAATCAAAGTCAACAATATAAAGACAACATAGAACCGGAAGAAACTTTATACATTGATCATAAGGAGAATTCTTTTCCTCCTCATATCGATGTCGGACCTTATGCTCAAAAGTTCTTGACATCTTCTCCCTATCTGCTTCCTGTAGCCGCTTCATCACAAGCTTGCGTAAACTTCAGACGTCACGAAGAATTCTATTTCGTGGTCCCATCTGATAAGAAAAACAAGCACCAAATTGTGTTTGGCCTGGCTAGAAATATCTCTGTTACTCAGACAAATAATCTGAAGGATAAAGATAAAGGAAGAATCCGAATTGACAAATACAGTCAGCAATCTATCAAGATCATCCAGAACATGGGGTATGATTTGAAGACTATGCAAGGTCTTAATCAAGGCAAGGGTAGACGACTACCATTATACGGTGATCCGTTTTACCAAAAGACTCGTCATGGGTTGGGATATGATCCGTCCCACATGTTTAATGACGATATACAAGAAGAATTATCTTCTAGCTCTTCGCAATCATCAGATTCGGAAGAAATTTTATTCATCGAATTCGATATGTCTCATTCCTCATATTGTGAATCTGGGCAAATATTCTCAGTCAATATGGTTCAAGCCGATGATGAATCAGAGCCATTTGAGAATGATCCTTGGGCTCAACAGATGGATACTCAATGGAAACTTCGTTTTGAACAGCGACAGCCACCTACAGAATATGAGGTTACCCAGATTGATGTTGGAGATAGAATTACGTCTAAACCAATATTCATCAGTAAGAATCTTTCTGAAGATGAAAAGGAAGAGCTGATAAAACTTATCAAAGATTATATTGACATCTTTACATGGAGTTATGAGGATATGCCAGGGCTAGATCCTAAAGTTGCTACTCATAAACTCAACATTTTGCCTAATGTCAAGCCTGTAAAACAACAGCAACGGCGCTTTAGACCAGATATGATGGATACAATTGAAGCAGAAGTTAAAAAGCTGATTACATGTGGCTTTGTTTGTGAAGAACAACACTCGGATTGGGTGGCCAATATTGTTCCTGTTATGAAGAAGAACGGAAAAGTTCGAGTTTGTATAGATTACCGAGATCTTAATACGGCTTGTCCAAAGGACAAATTTTCACTTCCCATCACTGATGTCATGATAGACAATACATACGGTTTTGAATGTATGTCTTTCATGGATGGATTCTCAGGATACAATCAGATCAAGATGCATCCAGAAGATGAGAAGCATACATCTTTTCGAACACCCCTTGGGGTTTATTGCTATACGGTTATGCCGTTTGGTCTTAAAAACGTCGGTGCCACATATCAACGGGCTATGAGCAATATCTTTCAAGAACATCTACAAAAATAGTTAAATGCTACGTAGATGACATTGCTGTTAAAAGTCGGTCAAAGAATGATCACATTCAGGACTTGAAGACAGTATTTGAATTGATGCGCCAGCATCAATTGAAAATGAACCCTACTAAGTCTTTCTTAGGAGTTTCTAGTGGCAAGTTTCTAGGATTTGTCATTACCTCTCAAGGTATCCATGTTGATCCTGATAAGGTTAAAGCAATTCTTGAAATGCGTCCTCCTCGTAATCTGAAAGAACTCCGTGGCTTTCAGGACCGTATTGCTTATATCAGAAGATTTATATCTAATCTTTCTGGGAGATATCAACCTTTCTCCCGTCTATTAAAGAAAGGGGTATCTTTCGTCTGGGATGAAGCGTGTCAAAAAGCCTTCAATGACATTAAGCAATATCTTACAAACCCGCCTGTTCTGGTACCTCCGGTGATAGGAAGACCATTTTTGCTATATATTCGAGCCTTGGATCATTCACTTGGCGCTCTTCTGGCACAGAAAAGTGATATGGGTCATAAACAAGCAATATATTATCTGAGCAGAATGATGCTCGGAGCTGAACACAGATATACTCATGTAGAAAAGGAATGTCTAGCTTTGGTTTTTGCCGTCCAAAAGACAAGGCATTATGTCACTGGACAGACTATTCATGTCATCTCCAGAATAAATCCCATTCGGATATTGATGAGAAAACCGAGCATTCTTAATTCCAGGTTAGCTACCTGGGCGATGTTGCTCACTCCTTATGACATGGTTTATGTGCCTCAAAAATTAGTGAAGGGCCAAGCGTTAGCTGATTTCTTAGCTGCTCATCCTATACCTGAAACTTCAAAGTTATATGAAGACATTCCAGACGAAGTAGTGGATTGTAACATAACTTTGAAGAATGATATATGGTAATTATATTTTGATGGAGCATCACGAGTAGGACCTAAAGGCAATATTGTCTCTGGGGTAGAAATTGTTTTGGTTTCTCCTGACAAAATGGTCATATACCGTGCCTATTCTCTTAATGAGCCATGCTCTAACAATGTAGCAGAATATAATGCTCTATTGATTGGTCTCCAAGTAGCAAAACAATTAGATATTGAATTCTTAGAGGCTTACGGAGATTCTCAATTGATCGTTAATCAAGTTAGAGGGACTTATGAAGTCAAAAATCCTGATCTCATCCCCTATCATCAGGTGGTAGTTGAGTTCGTCCAATCATTCAAAGGATTCTTCATTGAATTTGTACCACGTTCTCAGAATGTGGAGGCTGATGCTCTTGCCAGTTTAGCTGCAGACTTGGCTGTCCCAATCCGAAGGCAAAATATAATTACTTTGTTGGACCGAGACTTGTTCTGTTTGAAGAGTAATCTGCATATTAAACAAAGTTATGTTACAAAGGCAAGTTCCTAACAGAAAGATTGGAGAACTTCATTCATTGATTATGCAGTTCATGGGATTTTGTCTGAAGATCCTAAATAAGCTGCATCAATTAAGAGACGATCGTTTCGATTCTATTATGATTCGTCTTTACATATGCTATATCGTCGTTCATATGACGGACTCTTGCTGCGCTGTCTCTCAGAAAGTAAAGCCAAACAAATACTGCGTGAGGCACATGATGGTGTCTGTGGTGCTCATCAACCGGGTCCAAAGTTGCAAGATCGCATTCGAAGAATGGAGTATTATTGGCCCTCTATGATAGCAGATGCTGTAGACTATGTCAGAAGATGTAAAGCATGTCAGATTCATGCTAATTTTATTCATCAGCCGTCTGAATTTCTACATCCTACAGCAGCCTCCTGGCCTTTCGAAGCTTGGGGTATGGACATCATTGGTCCTATTAACCCTCCTTCTGTCAAAGGACATCGGTTTATACTAGCTATAACCGATTACTTTTCGAAGTGGGCAGAAGCAGTTCCCCTTGCTGAAGTAAAAACATCTAATGTAATCAGCTTCATTAAACATCATGTCATTTATCGCTTCGGGATTCCTCGACGAATAATTCATGACAATGGACCACAATTTGCCAGTCAGGCATTTTATCGGTTCTGTGACAAAAATCGAATTCAAAATCTGGCTTCTACGGCTTATAATCCAGCTGCTAATGGTTTAGCTGAAGCCTTCAACAAAATAATCATCAAACTTCTCAAAAAGTTTGTCTCTTCTAATAAAAGAGATTGGAATGAGAAGCTTGGAGAATGTTTATGGGCATATCGAACAACGGTCCGGACTCCTACTGGTTTTACACCATTTTCACTGGTTTATGGATGTGAAGCTGTCCTCCCATTGGAAATCCAGATCCCTTCTCTTCGAATTGCTATTGCTAATGAGCTAACTACAGAAAATAATGATCGCTTACGACTCCAAGAACTTGAAGGATTAGACGAGAAGCGTCTTCAAGCACAACAGCATATTGAGCTATATCAAGCCCGTATATCTCAAACTTTTAATCGTAAAGTCAAGGAGAGGGTATTTAAAGTTGGCGAGCTTGTATTGGCTGTTCGGAGACCAATGGTGATGACTCACAAAAGCAAAGGGAAATTCCTAGCAAAATGGGAAGGCCCGTATGTAATTGAGTCCATGTTCTCCAATGGTGCCTATCGGTTGTCAAAACCCAATGGAGATCTACTCATGCTGCCGATCAATGGCAAATTTCTTAAGAAATACTATGTATAAAAAGAGAAGACAGAACAAAAATAAAACTTCTTTTATTATTTTTGTTCAAGATAAAAGATTAAGGACGAGGGCCACTCCCTTCCTTATTGAATACATAGTCAGCCAATGCATAGAAGGCATCGTTTCCTGAACCCATAAAATTTTTACAGATGGTCATCCTCAATGCTTCTTCTTCAGAAGTTTTTCCTGGCTCTACTAAGAAAGCAGAGATGTCTTGGTGTGGCTTGGGCGTAGAAGAACTGTTGTCTAATTCGGTCGGACCCGTCACTATTGGCTCAGCAGGGTATGTCTCAATGACGTCCTCAATGTTCCTGAAGATTTCATTCTTTTGCTGTACATCCTCGGAAGACATTTCCAATAGAGGAGTAGAAATAAGAATGAAATGATTACAGAGAATTATCACCTATTTATAGAGGAGGATTACTAATGAACTGGTCTCTGAAATTGAAAACGACTTTTCATTTCCGAAAAGACTCGTTCGTTCATGTTACCAGGTTCATCCATTTAATTATGGAATTGAATCGTCCTTTCCGTTCCCAAGAAATACGTTGATTCGTCCACCGTTTTGACGTATATGCTCACAACATCTGTCTTCTTATTCCCCAGCTACCAAGGTTTGGTTAAGCTGACTTCTTGTCCCTTAGGAGAGGGATTTTAAATCTTCTATCAATTTGATTAAAAAGTGGGATTCGTTATTTATCATGTTTTCATAACCTCTGGATAAATGCTAAATCTACCTACTTATCTATCATTTTCCATTTTGACCTCTGCATAGAAATTAATCTAATTTTCTTTTGAGTTCTCACACACTGTCATGTCCATATTACCTCTGATAGTATTGTGTACTCTAAATCAGAAAAGAAGGTTTAATTATCTATCATGTCCATATTACATCCAGATAGATACAAATCATTAAGCATAGAAGAATTATCATTTCCACTCTCATATCACCATAAAAGTCTATTACATTTTTTAGACTTTTCTTTACAATGGAAATCTATTATATCTAAGATTTTTATTCTAAACACACAACGATAACCTAATGGAGATCTATTTCTTCTTCGGATCTTCTTTGTCGGATTCGTTATTGGTGTCAATTCCTTACTGTCTGAGCCCCAGTGGCAACCAGGACAGTAGGAATCAAACTCTGGTCTTCTCTCTCAGAAAAGAGGAGAACCCCAGAGTATGGCAGCCCGAAGGCGTGTTGCTGCCAATACAATTGGTGGATTAGTGGCGGCACCTCAAAGGAGATAGGAATGTATCCAGCATTGGGATACAATTCCTAGTTCTGCCGTGAAAGGAACTCTACTACCCGATTTCTCGAGGTAGAGTTGACTCCACCATCCAACTCTCCGTGTATAAAGGCTCTTCCTACCAACAGAGGAAGACCCTTCTATCTCACGAAGAGTTCTGAGTTGTCTGATTTGCACGTCAAAAGCGCATGAGCTCCCTGATGTTGATGTCAGAAGAACATGCTTCACAACGTCAAAGTCACCAATGCCGGTTCTGGAAAAGCTGCTCAGCCAAACTTCTGCAGAAAAAACAACAAAGAAGAAGTGTTTTAAATAGAAGAATCATCAGATGCGTATTGAACGCTAACTAAAAACAGATGACAAGGCTTTTACGTCGGCGCTTCACAAAGGCTTTTACGCCAGTGATATGACAAGGCTTTTACGCCATAGCTTCAGCAAAGCTTTTACGCTGGTGCTTCACAAAGGCTTTTACGCCAGTGCTTCAACAAGGCTTTTATGCCAGTGCTTCAGCAAGGCTTTTACGCCAATACTTCAGCAAGGCTTTTACGCCGGTGATTCAGCTAGGCTTTTACGCCAATACTTCAGCAAGGATTTTACGCCAATGCTTCAGCAAGTTTTTTACGCTCATGAATAGATATTTTCAACAAAAAAATTCGAAGACAGATATTTGCTTACAATCGGACTTACCATTTAAGTTGAATGGTTTGGCTATAATAGTGGTTGAATCCACGTTTGAAGACTGGACGTACAAAAGAACATCGTGGGAAAGCTTCACCATCCTCATTTGTTGGAGAACAACATCACAGAAAGTTATCTTCAGAGGAATGAATACGAGGATATATGAAACATTCTCGGCTATTTATAAAGGCTGAAGAACTGTTGGGATGAGTCTATTTCGGGGGAAGATCCTATTTAAAGGCTCTCGTAACCACAAGACAAATGCCACGTGTTGGTTTGTTTCTTGGAAATTAACAACCACAGAAGCAGTCAAAAGAAGTGCATAAACAAGTACGCGTCAATAGATGAGGTTAACAGCAAAATTTTATTTATAAAGGGGGAAGTGGACCCCTATAGATAAGAGAGTCGCAATACACGGAATATTATTTTCTTTCTCCTTCATTGGGTTGACGAAGGGAGGCACCCAATTCGCGCATGTTGCGGATCCCAGAGCGATGCATCAGATTTAAAAATGCTTCTGCATCTCCTGAGCCTTCGTATGCAGTTGGGGGACCACCATCAATGCGATTAAAAACGACAGGAGTTACTCCAAAACACTCTAAAAAGTTGCACGCCTGCTCGATGTCAAGCCTGGAGCTCAAAGCCTCTTTGTTGGTAATCTCATTCTTCGGCGCCATGACAAAACGAGGATGAATGTCAAGAATAAAGAATTTATCCTTATTTATACAAATCAAAACAACTCTTCATATTCCTCGTTGGAAACTGTTCACTCGGGAAGATAAAGAGACGTTCGAAAAGTTTCGAGAAAGAAATTTATTGTGGCGGTCAAGTGTTGACCGACATTATTTTTCTTGAGAATTAAGCTGACTGTTGGATATCCCCGCTTTTACGCAGATGACGGTTGCGTATCCCAAATTTTACGCTGACTGATCAAATATCAACTTTTACGCTTCTGTTCAAAGTGTTTCAAATTTTGGAGATATTTGAAAACTTTGAAGGGGGTCTTGTAGGAGCGTAAAAAGTGCTTCAAAGAAAGAGTCATCTCATTCATAAGTGATCTACTTTACGCCTAGCAGAACGGGTAATTTCTTTACGCCCAAGACTAGGCTAATCAATTTACGCCTAAGAAGGCTGATCATTTTACGCTTGGGTCTACACCTATGATTTTACGCTAAAGACAGAGCAGCCACTTTTACGCTG
The DNA here is from genome assembly GCA_029216955.1 of Iris pallida. Lineage (NCBI taxonomy): Eukaryota > Viridiplantae > Streptophyta > Magnoliopsida > Asparagales > Iridaceae > Iris > Iris pallida. The sequence goes on along the minus strand of JANAVB010033016.1, from coordinate 8,111,359 downwards.
GACAAAGCTGTCAAATCTTGCATTTAATGCAAACTCTGACATGAAGATATTAATGATGGCATATATCACAAAGGGATTTGTCTTTACACAGAGACCAATATTGTCGTTTAGTGTGTGGATTGAGCTACTTTACGCTCATACTACGGCTTCTTTTACGCACGAAGATTATATGAGCCTTTACGCTCAACAGTCGACGTGTGCGTAAAGTCTATTTGAGCTGCTTTTACGCTCAAGGTTATTTAATAACCACTTTACGCGGGAAGTCTATGTCAAGGCTATTTTATGCCAAATCCACTGCTTTACGCTCAGAGTATATTGGGCTATTTTTACGCCCTATTCTCCTCCACCAGTTTGGAACGTGGTTTGCTTACGTGGCTTTCATGCCACTCTTTTCGAAGAACGTGTGTACATGCATCCTATCCTTACTGGAGTGATGGGACACACGTCAACATATGCAGAGGATGGCTTCGATCATGAGTGGCAGTTGTTAGCGTAAAGATGGAACTTTTGCTGAGTTTTTACGCACAAGAGCCCAAGTCTATAAATAGACTTATTTTTCTTATAACAAGGACGGACAGAAGGATAGAGACAGACAAAGAGACAGGAGAGAATACAGAGATCAGAACTTCGAAATTTTGATTCTCCAGAGCATTCTTCTTTAACTTTTCTTTCAGAACAGAGTGAAGCAAAGCAGGAAAGCATTCGGCCTCGCCATCAGTGCCCAAGTGCGTCGATACCTTTCTGGTGACTTAGTTCTTCCAAGTTGTTCTACTTCAAGCAGTGATCTTCATCATCATCATATGGTCCAAGGAACAAAGTAATCATTTACAGATCAGACTTCCATAGCAATACTTCCCAGAATCAAATTTGTACTTCTTGTACTTTTTCTCGTTTTATTTTCAAAATCCAACTTTTGTTTGGCAATTTTGTTAAGTAAAACAACGATGTGCCGAAGTCTGTCTTTTGCACTCGATACGACCATTACGAGTTCCTGGTAATACCGTTCGGCCTAACGAACGCCCCTGCTGCTTTCATGGATCTGATGAATCGGGTATTCCGATCCTTGTTAGCTATTCGACAAACGAGAAAACTTCGGGACGGCAAAAGTACGAGTATATATCGGCTCAGTGCAAATAAAATACGTTCAAAAATTCAGTCAAAAATTCGAAAAATAAAAATATTGATTTTAGAAACTTCAAATTCTTAAATATGTTGTCAAATTTGGTTAATTAAACAGGTTCCCAGCATGTTTATTATGCCAAATTTATCAATAATTTATACATAACACATTTAAAACTTCGCATGCTTACAATTTATGTACTTATTTGGATCTGTCAAAAGTACGCAAGTATTATACGTTTATGAAATATACGAAAAAATTTGCGTATAATACAAGTTTTATTCGGGTGATTGCTAACAAGGGTTCCGACCATTCCTCGACAAGTTCGTAGTAGTCTTCATCGACGACATACTCGTCTACTCGAAGAATAAGCAACAACACACTGAGCATCTACGGACCGTGCTTCAGACCCTTCGAGAAAATCAGTTGTATACAAAGCGAAGCAAATGTGAATTTTGGCTGAGTAGCGTCGCATTCCTCGGATACATCATTTTAGCTGAAGGCATTGCGGTCGACCCAAAGAAAGTTGAAGCCGTCGTCGATTGGAAGCGGCCAACGTCCGTTAGCGAGATTCAAAGTTTCCTTGGCTTAGCGGGATACTATCGACGCTTCGTGAAAGACTTTGCGAAGATCGCATCGCCTTTGACTCGCCTCTCCCAGAAAGGAGTCGCATTCGAATGGTCAGACGATTGTGAAGTTTCATTCCAAGAATTAAAGTAATGGCTCGTCTCGGCCCCGATACTCGCACTTCCAGAAGGTACTGAGGGTTTCCAGATATTCAACGACGCGTCCGGTCAGGGCTTGGGGTGTGTGCTGATGCAGCGGAACAAGGTGATATCTTTTGCTTTCTGACAGCTAAAGTCGTACGAAAAGAATTATCCCACGCACGACCTGGAGTTAGCGACAATTGTGTTTGCGTTGAAATTGTGGCGTCACTATCTCTATGGCATGGCGTGCACAATCTATACCGATCACAAGAGCCTCAAGTATCTATTCACGCAGAGGGAACTGAACTTGCGGCAGAGGCGTTGGCTTGAACTGATCAAGGATTACGACTTGACCATTGTAACACCCAGTTTTCTAAAATAAGGGTAATTTTAAATTTTTGTAATTATAATCATTTAATAATGATATTGAAACCATGTTATGATTTTTAGTGATTTTTAATTAATTCAAAACTATTTTGAATATTGAAATGTGATTTTGATGGTTAACTAGAGTAACCCTAGAATTGCTAAGCCTAGAGACTAACCATGACCATGGGAGCCTAGTCATGTGATTAGAATGTCATATTACTACTTTTTAGCCTAGGAGTATTTTGGTCATTTTGACAATTTTGTGAAATTGTAAATTGCATTAATTAAATATGTGCTAATTGTTAGGTTGAGACTTGACCTAGAAACTTGGCCTAATCTAGATTAGCCTTGGGCTTAGTGTATTGATTAGGGTAACCTAGTCATGACAAGGTAATAATATCTAGATATTCTAGGTAAGATATTACTCTTAGGATATTTGTGGAAAAGTAGCCTATGACTAGTTGAACCAATAGGAGAACTTGGAATTGGGTGGACAACTCTTAGCCACTCATCTAGACCTAAATCCTAACCCTAATTAATCAATGGCAGCAATCAAACACCCCCTCCCCCTTCCTATAAAGTCGCATGAACAAAGCCCCTTGCCTCTTTTTACATTTGCTTAGAACCCTAAAATTTCCTCTCCAAATTCCTTCCCCTAATATCCAAATCAAGTCCAAATTGGCCCTAATCAATTGCATCATAATCCTCTACCATAGTGGGAGCTAGTAGGGACTTGCTAGCTAGGATTGGGATCGTTTTAATCGATTGAAATTCGAAAGAGAACCCTCAACCTCACAATTTTCATTGAGAATCATTCTCAATAGGTAAACCCCATGAAACTCTTGTAAAATTGTGTTTTATTTTGATAGATGCATGCATATAGGCATACCCTAGCTGTAGGAATAGTTTGGTGCTAGGTAGTGTCCATTTCGTGTCCGTATCGGACACGTATCAGTGAATTTAATAACGTGTTCGATAAAATGCTTGTGAGAATTAAATGGTATTAATTTCAAAAACTAAATGAATAGAAAATTAGGTTATTATGTATATATCACTAAAAAATTTGACTGAGCATGAATTCGAGTCGTGTCCGTGTCCAAAATAAACACGAACACGTGCACGAGGCCATGGTTCACTGTCCTGCTACCCGTGTCCAAGTTCTCCCTGGACACAGCATGAGAGGACACTAAATTTTGCATGCACGTAGGGGAGATGACTGACACTAAGCCTATAAAATTTCGTAGGATTTGATGGAGTGGTTTGGGAGTTATTCGACCCGCACCGATTCCTCACTGTCGCACGCGCACTGTACATGCGCGAAAAATCGCGTCTGATACGCTCATATTTCTTGGATACGACACGGGTTGAGGGCTGTGCATACATGTGGACACACACACCTATGTTCCTTCTACACGTGTGCACAAGCATGACATATCTCGAGCCCTGTATCGAGCCCACGAAGGCTCGACACGCACGCACGAGGCCCATGTTGCACTGGTTTCAGACACAGTTCATTTTGTTGGTTTTGACACGATTGTGTCCACTTCGTGGACACGTCTAGGCTCGTGAGGACACGTGGGACGAGTACCTACCTCTGTACACCTATTTCATTTATTGATTTCGAGTTTTTATTAGAAATTAGATTCGAATTTAAGGAGATTTCCATTTCAACTGATACTTAGTTTGCTGTTTTAAAAATCCTGAATTGATTTCCCTGTTACAACCAATTTTTTCTGTTTAAATTGCCATGTTTGAATCTTACACATATGTATTAGACTATTATAATGTGGGTTATTGACTGGTCCTAGGTTTTTAGATTTTGATTTGGTTTTTGGGTTGTTAATTGGTATAGGTGAACTGTGACTGCCCTGTTCTTCATTCCAAATTTCATTCCCTTTTCAAAACTGAGTTTGATTTCAAATTCCATGTTATTCCTAATATAGGGTTGTTAGTTGTTTAAAGGTTAGTTTATGTTGCATTTCCAAAATGGGATTCGATATTGTAAAGAGTGGACTGATACACAGTCTGGGAAAATCTGGATTTAATCCCTATTTTTGAACTGTTGTTGATTCCTTTCATTTCCTGCTAAAACGAATTTTGTAAGTTCATTTTTCCATTTTGTTATTTCCCAGGCATGCTAGTTCACTGTTAGAATTGAATTCATGTAGTTTAGGTTTTCATTTGAAGAATGGTTTTCAATGGTGTGATATGGATTCGAAATTGGGGTTGGAAGAATACATAAACTGTCACTTAAATTCCAGTTTTCAAACTAAAATTTGAAATGTTAATTACATGTTTAATTCAATCACCTATGCTAGATCACTGTTAGATTAAATTCATGTTAGTTAGGTTTTATTATTGAATGAAATTCGAATTTGGTTAATGTGAACTGTCGCTTGGTTTATTTTTCTGAAAACCTTATGTTGAACTGCATTTTCCCTGTTTCTAAATTGAATTGATGTTTCAATTCCAGGTTTTATTCCTATATAGGGTTGTTCATAACTGTCTTTGATTCATTCCTGTTAAAACTGATTGAAGGATTGGTTGTCTGGGATAGGCAATGGGGTTTCGAAATTAAATGATTCATGAACTGTCAATTGGGTTCTACATATAAACTGTCATTTATTTCTTCCTAAAACTGGGAACTTCTCACTAGTTTTTGATTCAATTCCTGAACATTGTTAATTTGTTAATTTCCCACTGTTAGTTAACTATTAACCTAATGTGAGCTGTCATTCAGTCCCCATATTCCTAAATACTAAATCTGAAGTTTGTTCACTGTTTTCTTAATGTTTCCATACATCAATCCACATTGATACTACATGTACACACACATTTCCTAACCTAGCACTCTACTGTCAACCTTGTGCTAACTGAACCATGATAGCTTATGCACACTTCACCCCATTCATCTCACTCACTCCTTTACACATGTTTGTATAAGCTAAATGTAATGTAAAGTGAATGCGACTTATATATTGATATGTAAGTTTATGCAAATGTACAATTGTGTTAACATGCATGTTATGCAATTAGGATATAGATAGCTTAGCCTATGTCTTTCCTATTCACCACCATGTTCACATACTTAGACCCCCTTACAAGCTAACTTTACTTTCTCTATTTACATATGTATGTATGAGATTCATGATAAATAGCTATGGGATGTGCTTTAATGTGAGGTGCTTAATGTGTAACACCCAGTTTCTAAAATGAGGGTAATTTTAAAATTTTGTGTTTTAATTTATTTAATTATGATATTTAAATAATAATATGATTTTTAGTGAATTTTAATCATTTAAAAAAAACTATTTTAAGTTATGACTTATGATTTTGGTGTTTGACTAGTGTAACCTTAGAGACTGTTGACCTAGAGCCTAGCCATGTGATTAGGATGTTTAACTAGTATATCTTAGCCTAGAGGGTATTTTGGTCATTTTAGGATTTATTGGAATTTATTATGATTTATGGGAATTTGTGTGAATTTAATATTAATTAAATATTGCTATGTGTTATGTTAGTCTTGACTAGTTGAGACTTTGTAGAACTAACCCTAGTTGGTGACCCTAGTCTAACTCTAGTTAACCTACTTTATTAATTAGAAATTAGTTTTAAAGTAGGGAGGATTAGTTTGGGTGGAATTAGTCCATGACTAGTGACTTAAGTCAATGACTTATGACTTACCAATTTTAAGTCTAGTGTTTAAGCCTTAGGCCCATGAATTAAGTCCAAGACCAATCCTAACCCAACCATGGCAGCCACTATTAGGTTTCCCTTGCCTATAAGTAGTCTCTTAAGAGTGTTCTTGCCTCTTTTTAGGTTTGCCCTAATTTTGGTGGAAAGGTATTTTCCCCTATGCTCAAAATTCCTAATTAATTCATTCTAGCTCCTTTTTAATCCTAGTCTTTTGCAATAGGATCTAAATTATGTTTATATTCTGATTTTGGAGGATCACCTCAGTTTGTGTGCCATTTGGAGATTTGGCGTTGCCATTTGGACTCCCCTCTTTGGAGCTTGTTCTTGAGTTTTGATACTCAATAGGTAAACCACCTAAACCCTTGTTTCTTCCTGATTTCTTTGCATAGGTTAGATTTAGGGGTTACCTAACTGCCCACAAAATTTGGGCACAAATCGTGTCCATTTCGTATCCGTATCGGACACGTATCGTATTGATATACTAGGTGTTTGTAGAAATGACACATAGGAATTAACTTTCGTATTTTTGAAATGTAATTGCATGGATTTGTAGGTCTTGATGTGTGTATTAATTTTTGTGAACCTTGGGGTAACGTCTGTATTTACGCGTGGACATACAGCACGAGCCCGTAGGCCGTGTCCTGCATCACGGGCTCCATATCTCTGGACACAGGACACGTCGTGTCCTGATTTTTTGTGTGAACCTTGGGGTAACGTCTGCAACCATGCTCCCAAAATTTGGGACCATCTCGTGCACTGCCCGAGGAGAAATCAGGGTCGCATTGGTCGCGCGCTGTCGCGCACGAGCTGCTGTGCACGTGCACAGGCACGACTGACACGCGTGTCGTGTCGTGTCTGTGGGACTCGTGGACCCAGCGCAGGGTGTGTCAGACCTAGGGCTAACCTAAGTGAACCTCTGGACACGAGCACGTGTCGTGTCGTGTGTCGCGTGTTACACGCGCGTGCACGACGATTGTTGTGCACTGATTGGGTCTGTGTTTGTGCAGTTGATTGGGACACGATTCGTGTCCAATTTTTGGACACGAGGACACTCTTATGTACCCTCACATGTTTGATATCAATTACCAACTCTTCGTTTGGCATTTTGATGTGTTTTTGAATTCGAAAATTCGAATTCCCTATAAAACACTGATACACTGATACGGTTGATGTGGTTTTGTTAATTTCTGAATTTCGATTTCATTTCTTCCCTGTTTTGTGATGTTAAACTGTTAGATTAGTTATCCACAAAATTGTTAGCTGATAGGAGATTGTTAGGTTAGTTTTGATTTTGTTTTTGCATTGGAGTTTGTGATTTGGAAGTTGTGTTGGGGGTTTCCTGTCAACAGGTTCAGGAAAACTGAACCTGAGGGTGATTCTCTAACACACATTATGATTTCCAGTTTTTTTCCCCTCACTCCCACATTGCCTCTACACTGTCACAACTGAAATCCTCTCACACATATGAGTTTAACTCACACACTCATACAGCCCTACTCCTCACACACACACAGTCTACTCACTCACACACATTCCTTAACCTATTTTCCTGTCACAGACACTCACACACACTACCACACAAGACTTTCCCCCTCTTACTGTTACACACACACCCACACAGGCTGTCACACCTATGCACTGCTTTCCTATTCATCTACACACTCACACACTCACACAAATACACAAAAAACTGATTACAGTCACACACACACATGTGTACCTTCTGAAAACTGAAATGAATTGGTTGAATATACACACTCTTCACTGTTGGCATATAGGACCTTGTTACACACTGAATAGACACCCACTAGCAGTGGACGACACTTCCCTAGATTATGATGTCTTCACTTTATTTTCATGGATTACTGTATATTGAGATTCTGAGATGATTTGGGATTTGTGGATTTGTTATGTCAGTAGACACTTAGACTCTCTGATTGTATTTTGTGGATCTTTTCATTTCAGTACTACCTATCTATCTTTCTATCTTCATTCTGCCTTAGATGTGATTGAGAACTGTATATTGTTATGTCACCTCCATTCGGAGTGTATATACTGTACATGTACCTTTATACTGTTAGATGTTTGACCTAGGACAGCGTTCTACCGCCGACACTGCGGCGTAGGCTGGACGTCCCACGTCTCGTACCCTTACTCTAGGGTACGGGTCGTGACACGTTTTTAGTGGTGGCCCATGTAGGTCGAGTTTATGTAGTGGTATTCGAACTAGAGTATCACTACAGCCTGCAGTAGGATTAGAATATTTTTGAAGGAACTTAATCACACTAGGAAAAACTCTTATTCAGATTCCGTATATCTACATTTGCTGCTTATTGTCTCCCTTGAATATAACTGTCCTCCCTTGCTATTTCGACTCATTCTCAGCAATTGTTTTTTTGATCTGTCTCCAGGATGGTTGAGACGAGATCACATCGCCAGGGCCAGGGGGACGTCGATGAGAGGTATGCCACCTCTCATACTCAGCAACCAGCCCCTGGTACCGCAGCCCCAGTCATGCCAGCTAGGGTAGGCGTTTCAGATGCATTCGGAGGAGCCCCTCCACCAGCAGCAGGGGGTATGCCTCCACCAGTTCGGAGGCAGAACCCAGTCATCCCAGAGGTGCCTTTCCAACAGTCGTCGCCTCCAGGATACGTGGACGCGGCACAGATGTTCGTCAACTTCCAGCAGTTTATGAAGATGCAGCAGACCCGGCAGGCCAGGAGCATATAGTTGGCCCTTACGACAGTCGCAGCTCGACCAGCAGTCCAGCAGTCGAAGACACCTGGGATAGAGCAGTTCCAGAAGATGAGCCCCAGAGACTTCCTGGGGACGGAGGGGATTTTATATGCTGACGAGTGGATCGAGCATATAGAGGAGATCTTCTGCCTGGCGCGGATACCGACAGATCTCTAGATTGAGGCAGCAGCTAGCCGGATGCGAGATCTTGCTCGCACCTGGTATCAGTCAGACCCCAGGGTGGAGGTAGCTGAACAGACCTGGGAGGAGTTCAAGGGCTTCTTCAAGAAGAATTCTTTCCAGATTCAGCGCTTCGAGCCTTGGAGTCGCAGTTCGAGAGCGTAGTTCAGGGGAGCCTGTCAGTGGAGGAGTACGCTGGGGAGTTCGGCCGCCTCAGCAGATTCGTAGAGGGCTTGAGCGAGGCGGCGAAGGCCCAGAGGTTCCGAAAGGGTCTGGTCAAGGAAGTCAAGTCCTTGACCAAGGGCAACAGGGATGCCACTTTCGAGGAGATTTTGACGGGAGCTTTATTGGCTGAGGACGATCTTGAGCTTAGGCTCAAGAGGGGGCGAGACATCCAGGGAGCTAGTGGTAGCGGAGGACCGGCCAAGAGGCCGCACGTTCAGCATCAGTTTCAGTAGCAGTTCCAGGATCAGGGCCATCAGCAGGGACAGCAGCAGCCCAGACAGCATCAGGCACCCAGACAACAGGCAGTCAGTTGTCCCTACTGCAAGAAGTCGGGGCATGGATGGGGTGAGTGCAGGAAGAGGCTGGGCAGGTGCCTACTATGTGGAGCAGCGGACCACCAGCTGAGGGAGTGTTCCCAGTACATAGGCAGAGTAGCACAAGGAGCAGCACCAGGAGGAGGAGCCAAGGCTCCGGTAGGTCAGCAGTGGGGACCGTTACAGACACAGCAGCAGAGATTTGTGCAGTATCAACATCAGGCTGGAGGAGGCCAGCAGGGGCGAGCTTACGCCATGACAGCCGAGGATGCTCAGGCCATTGGAGATCTAGTTGCAGGTTCCATTCTTTTGATTCCATTTCCGAAATTGCCTCTTATAACTGCCTTGAAATTTTGATTCCTTCTGTTCCTTGTGATTGATCAATTTTGTCCTGTTGTTTTTGTGTTATATTTGATTTTCTTCTGTGATAAATTATATGGGCTAGGTCACCCAGTTATGGAATCTAGAATCTTTGATAGTCGTGTTTAGCTGGCATAGTGAGGACATATAGTCAGATTTAGGACGTATGTCTCGGGTGTAGGAATTTAAGGTTTTCGCTGCCAAGCATGCGGCAATACAAAAATTTTAAATACCATGATTCTAGAGGTATGTGCCTTGGTCGAGGACTCTGTGATTATCGTAGCCATGCTCACTAGCACGACGAAGATTCTGAGTATCATGATTTAGGACAGACGCATATGATTATCTGACGATATATTTGAGACTTTGATTGTGGGGCGTTTGACCTAGAAGGACTACTACCATTTTAATTTTGAGAACGAAATTTTTCTAAGGTGGGTAGACTTGTAACACCCAGTTTCTAAAATAAGGGTAATTTTGAAATTTTGTGTTTTAATTTATTTAATTATGATATTTAAATAATAATATGATTTTTAGTGAATTTTAATCATTTTAAAAAAAACTATTTTAAGTTATGACTTATGATTTTGGTGTTTGACTAGTGTAACCTTAGAGACTGTTGACCTAGAGCCTAGCCATGTGATTAGGATGTTTAACGAGTACATTTTAGCCTAGAGGGTATTTTGGTCATTTTAGGATTTATTGAAATTTATTATGATTTATGGGAATTTGTGTGAATTTAATATTAATTAAATATTGCTATGTGTTATGTTAGTCTTGAGTAGTTGAGACTTTGTAGAACTAACCCTATTTGATGACCCTAGTCTAACTCTAGTTAACCTACTTTATTAATTAGAAATTAGTTTTAAAGTAGGGAGGATTAGTTTGGGTGGAATTAGTCCATGACTAGTGACTTAAGTCAATGACTTATGACTTACCAATTTTAAGTCTAGTGTTTAAGCCTTAGGCCCATGAATTAAGCCTAAGACCAATCCTAACCCAACCATGGCAGCCACTATTAGGTTTCTCTTGCCTATAAGTAGTCTCTTAAGAGTGTTCTTGCCTCTTTTTAGGTTTGCTTTAATTTTGGTGGAAAGGTATTTTCCCCTATGCTCAAAATTCCTAATTAATTCATTCTAGCTCCTTTTTAATCCTAGTCTTTTGCAATAGGATCTAAATTATGTTTATATTCTAATTTTGGAGGATCATCTCAGTTTGTGTGCCATTTGGAGATTTGGAGTTGCCATTTGGAATCCCCTCTTTGGAGCTTGTTCTTGAGTTTTGATACTCAATAGGTAAACCACCTAAACCCTTGTTTCTTCCTGATTTCTTTGCATAATAGGTTAGGTTTAGGGGTTACCTAACTGCCCACAAAATTTGGGCACAAATCGTGTCCATTTCGTGTCCGTATCGGACACGTATCGTATTGATATACTAGGTGTTTGTAGAAATGCCACATAGGAATTAACTTTCGTATTTTTGAAATGTAATTGCATGGATTTGTAGGTCTTGATGTGTGTATTAATTTTTGTGAAGATAGTAGTGTGTTTCGTGTCCATTTGTGTCCTGTATTTACGCGTGGACACGCAGCACGAGCCCGTAGGCCGTGTCCTGCATCACGGGCTCCATATCTCCGGACACAGGACACGTCGTGTCCTAATTTTTTGTGTGAACCTTGGGGCAACGTCTGCGACCATGCTCCTAAAATTTGGGAGCATCTCGTGCACTGCCCGAGGAGAAATCGGGGTCGCATTGGTCGTGCGCGAGCTGCTGTGCGCGTGCACAGGCACGACTGACACGCGTATCGTGTCGTGTCTGTGGGACTCGTGGACCCAGCGCAGGGTGTGTCAGACCTAGGGCTAACCTAGGTGAACCTCTGGACACGAGCACGTGTCGTGTCGTGTCGTGTATCGCGTGTTATACGCGCGTGCACGCGTGCACGACGATTGTTGTGCACTGATTGGGTCTGTGTTTGTGCAGTTGATTGGGACACGATTCGTGTCCAATTTTTGGACACGAGGACACTCTCATGTGCCCTCACTTGTTTAATATCAATTACCAACTCTTTGTTCGGCATTTTGATGTGTTTTTTAATTCGAAAATTCGAATTCCCTATAGAACACTGATACGGCTGATGTGGTTTTGTTAATTTCTGAATTTCGATTTCATTTCTTTCCTGTTTTGTGATGTTAAACTGTTAGATTAGTTACCCACAAAATTGTTAGCTGATAGGAGATTGTTAGGTTAGTTTTGATTTTGTTTTTGCATTGGAGTTTGTGATTTGGGAGTTGTGTTGGGGGTTTCCTGTCAACAGGTTCAGGAAAACTGAACTTGAGGGTGATTCTCTAACACACATTATGATTTCCAGTTTTTTTTTCTCTCACTCCCATATTGCCTCTACACTGTCACAACTGAAATCCTCTCACACATATGAGTTTAACTCACACACTCACACAACCCTACTCCTCACACACACACAGTCTACTCACTCACACACATTTCTTAACCTGTTTTCCTGTCACAGACACTCACACACACTACCACACAAGACTTTCCCCCTCTTACTGTTACACATACACCCACACAGGCTGTCACACCTATGCACTGCTTTTCTATTCATCTACACACTCACACACTCACACAAATACACACAAAACTGATTACAGTCACACACACACATGTGTACCTTCTGAAAACTGAAATGAATTGGTTAAATATACACACTCTTCACTGTTGGCATATAGGACCTTGTTACACACTGAATAGACACCCACTAGCAGTGGATGACACTTCCCTAGATTAGGATGTCTTCATTTTATTTTCATGGATTACTGTATATTGAGATTCTGAGATGATTTGGAATTTGTGGATTTGTTATGTCAGTAGACACTTAGACTCTCTGATTGTATTCTGTGGATCTTTTCATTTCAGTACTACCTATCTATCTTTTTATCTTCATTCTGCCTTAGATGTGATTGAGAACTGTATATTATTATGTCACCTCCATTCGGAGTGTATATACTGTACATGTACCTTTATACTGTTCGATGTTTGACCTAGGACAGCGTTCTACCGTCGACACTGCGGCGTAGGCTAGACGTACCCACGTCTCGTGCCCTTACTCTAGGGTGCGGGTCGTGACACGATGTGTGTGGCTTGTATAGCCTAGATGGTGTGTGTGCTTGCTAGAATATGCTGGTTAGGCCTAGTGAGACTTGTTTGGCTTAGGCATGACCTAGTTGACCTAGTTTGACTAGTCTAGTTAACTAGAGTTGACCGAGAGTTGACTTTAGTCCAGTTCGACCCCAAACTTCATGTAGATGCGTTGTAGCAGTCTGTTATATCATTTTAGACTTATAGTGACTTGTACTGTTCTATAGGAGACAGACACCACTCCTCGGACAGTAGATACTCTTCAGATACTCAGGATACATGCGAGTACATTCTCTGATCATTTTATATCTTGTTTAGGATTATATTTCCTGCTTTAGATTACTTTACATGATGCTGACACGTTGGAAACACGGATTAGTACTATATGGATCTTGTCGTACGATGTTATCCCCTTAGCCGATACATCGGGTATTTCGTGTTCGTGTACTTTATCATGAGCATCGTGTACTCCTTGTGTTCGTACTTTTCGTGTACAAATCGTATGAAATCGTGTATACTCATGTGCTCACATGATCTTCGTGTACGACTATACTTCGTGTATAATAACATAACTTGGCTAGATCCTTGTGTATTGATTGGGGCGGGGGAGTAGAAGTGGTTATGTAATCAATCTAGTAGATTACTCGTGTACAACCTCTTTAGATTACTTGTGTACAACATCGTGCCATTTATATAACCATCTTGTGCTCTGAATCACTAGTCACTGATAGTTCTCTATATATTATAGCTATTTACTTACAGTCTCTCTCTTTTTATATCATGTTGTTCTTCAGTTTCTGTATCTTACTCTCTAGCATGTTTATATTTTCTAACCTGTTATGATTTGTTGAGATGTACTGTACTCGCTCATGTCCTGACTGGACCTGTTGAAAATATTACAGATGATACCGAGAACTTTTGCCCAACCGACTATGGAGCCCATCTAGACGATACCTGTGAGTTGGACCCACAGGAGGATCCAGCTCTAGCTGAGGACGTCATCCCTACTGCTTAGACTAGATTAGCTAGGCTTTATCTTATTTCTTATGTCATTTGTATTGACTTCAGAGTTGTATTATTTTTTTGGATGTTGTGATGTTGTGTCGTTAGACACTTAGACTTTTCTTCTGTTTGTATCTTCCCTTGAGATTTTCATATCTATGATATCGTGCTATTTCTGCCTTAGTTGTGATTGAGACTGTATTCTGTATTGTCACCTCCACTCGGAGTATATATACTGTACAGGTACCTTATATTGTTAGATGTTGTGACCTAGGACAGCGTTCTACCGCCGACACCGCGGCGTAGACTGGACGTACCCACTTCTCGTGCCCTTACTCTAGGGTACGGGTCGTGACACATTTTTAGTGGTGGCCCATGCAGGTCGAGTTTATGTATTGGTATTCGAACTAGAATATCACTACAGCCTGCAGTAGGATAAGGATGTTTTTTTTGAAGGTACTCAATCACAGTTATAATTCCTTGAGAGATTCCTGGGATGACCCTTGAGAATCTTATTTGAACTTTAAAATTCAAATCATTTTCTCTTGTTTTGATTCACCCTTACTCCTTGATATTTGAATTTGATTTTGATGGATCGTTGTTGATTTGATTTTTCTTATCGAGATAAATTTTATGACTCGAGTTACGGTATCTTCTGATAACATATGTTGATGGAAATAACAGGGATGGTAAAACGTCTACTTTATTATGGAACCTAGAGTTTACCGCAGCTATATTAGCCGGCGTGGCAAGAACATGGGGACCTGACTTCGGATGTACATATCTTGATCAAGAGATTGGAATTTTTCGCAGCTATACTAGTCGGCATAGCGAGGATTCCAGATGATATGCATACCCCAGTTATGGACTCTACCGTTCATCGCAGCCTTGCTTACTAGCGTGACGAGGATTCTGAGTATCATGATTTTGGACAGACGCATGTGATTATCAGATTATATCTGAAGGTTTTAAAGTATCACCTCTTTCATTTCACTTCTGTTTAAAAAAAATATTTTCCATCATCAAATAACTTAGGAGTAGGGATAACTTTAGTTGACTAGTCTAATTCCTTGTAAAAATTCATTAGTTATAACTCTTTCTTAGTATGATGATTTGATGAGTTGTGATTAGGCCATTATCTTAGGAATGATAGTATAACCCTGGCTTTAGAGTAGTGACCCTTGTAGCTGGTTCTCTGTTGTTTATATTTACCAATTTTTATATAGAATAATAAACTGTATTACAGCCTTTGATGATTGATTTTTCCTTTGCTTTTTCCAGTATGGCACCCATGACCCGAGCCCGTTGTCTGAGAGCCACTGCAGCTCCGGAGACTAGGAGCGTGCTCCCACCTCCTATTGCTCAGGAGGTAGTGACCCCTCAGGCTGACCCAAGGGTAGTGGCACCTCCCGCCATCGAGGAGGTGTTAGCAGCCTCACCAGAGAGTTTCTCTCCACCACCTGTTATTCAGGAGAGAGCTACAGTCTCATCTGAGACCGAGAGTCTTTCCCCGCCTCCTCCTCTGCCTCCAGGAGTGGTACCCCATACCATACCCTCGGCATGTTTGTTTCCTGACGGAGCTCAGATATCTAGACTTCTCCGGGATGTGTTGGAGGCACAGAGAGTTCAGGCTGAGATCCTGAGGGAGCAGGGCCACGGGATCCAACTGCTGTGGGATTTGGTACATTCAGGAGGGGAGCCTAGTTCTCAGAGGACGAGGAGCAGTGTATACCCAGAGCCCCATGAGCACCCAGACTATCAGCCTAGACCAGCCTATCCAGTCCAGAATCCTGTTCAGCAGAGGCCAGCTGAGAGAGTGCCTACCTGTACTTTTTGTAAGAAGCCTGGACATTTATGGGACTACTGTAGGAAGAGAAGAGGGGTGTGCATGTTATGTGGGTCAGCTGCACACATGCTGCGAGACTGTCCTGCTATACTTATCCCAGCCAAGACTCCGCCTTCAGGAGGGAGTTCCAGCCACCAGACCTAGTTGGAGGTGAGTCCTTGACCTATACCTTAGCCAGTCTTTGATAATTGATGCACCCTACCATATTGTTGTATGTTTTTTTTGATACCTTATGATTGCTTTTGATCTAGTATGACTAGAATGGCTAGATGAGACCTCAGACTGATACCACTTACCAAAATCCTATATGTTATCTTTTCAATTGCATGATTTAGATAAGTTTTCTATTGACCTTGATTGTTGGGGTTTGACCTAGAAGGGGTACGATCATCTTAATTTCGAGGACGAAATTCTTCTAAGGAGGGTAGACTTGTAACACCCAGTTTTCTAAAATGAGGGTAATTTTAAAATTTTGTAATTATAATCATTTAATAATGATATTGAAACCATGTTATGATTTTTGGTGATTTTTAATTAATTCAAAACTATTTTGAATATTGAAATGTGATTTTGATGGTTAACTAGAGTAACCCTAGAATTGCTAAGCCTAGAGACTAACCATGACCATGGGAGCCTAGTCATGTGGTTAGAATGTCATATTACTACTTTTTAGCCTAGGAGTATTTTGGTCATTTTGACAATTTTGTGAAATTATAAATTGCATTAATTAAATATGTGCTAATTGTTAGGTTGAGACTTGACCTAGAAACTTAGCCTAATCTAGATTAGCCGTGGGCTTAGTGTATTGATTAGGGTAACCTAGTCATGACAAGGTAATAATATCTAGATATTCTAGGTAAGATATTACTCTTAGGATATTTGTGGAAAAGTAGCCTATGACTAGTTGAACCAATAGGAGAGCTTGGAATTGGGTGGACAACTCTTAGCCACTCATCTAGACCTAAAACCTAACCCTAATTAATCAATGGCAGCCATCAAACACCCCCTCCCCCTTCCTATAAAGTCACATGAACAAAGCCCCTTGCCTTTTTTTTACATTTGCTTAGAATCCTAAAATTTCCTCTCCAAATTCCTTCCCCTAATATCCAAATCAAGCCCAAATTGGCCCTAATCAATTGCATCATAACCCTCTACCATAGTGGGAGCTAGTAGGGACTTGCTAGCTAGGATTGGGATCGTTTTGATCGATTGAAATTCGAAGGAGAACCCTCAACCTCACAATTTTCATTGAGAATAATTCTCAATAGGTAAACCCCATGAAACTCTTGTAAAATTGTGTTTTATTTTCATAGATGCATGCATATAGGTATACCCTAGCTGTAGGGATAGTTTGGTGCTAGGTAGTGTCCATTTCGTGTCTGTATCGGACACGTATCAGTGAATTTAATAACGTGTTCGATGAAATGCTTGTGAGAATTAAATGGTATTAATTTCAAAAACTAAATGAATAGAAAATTAGGTTATTATGTATATATCACTAAACAATTTGACTGAGCACGAATTCGAGTCGTGTCTGTGTCCAAAACGGACACGAACACGTGCACGAGGCCACGGTTCACTATCCTGCTACCCGTGTCCGAGTTCTCCCTGGACACAGCACGAGAGGACACCAAATTTTGCGTGCACGTAGGGGAGATGACTGAAACTAAGCCTATAAAATTTCGTAGGATTTGATGGAGTGGTTTGGGAGTTATTCGACCCGCACCGATTCCTCACTGTCGTACGCGCACTGTACACGCACGAAAAATCGCGTCTGATACGCTCATATTTCTTGGACACGACACGGGTTGAGAGCTGTGCAGACATGTGGACACACACCCCTATGTTCCCTCTACACGTGTGCACAAGCACGACATATCTCGAGCCCTGTGTCGAGCCCACGAAGGCTCGACACGCACGCAAGAGGCCCATGTTGCACTGGTTTCAGACACAGTTCATTTTGTTGGTTTTGACACGATTGTGTCCACTTCGTGGACACGTCTAGGCTCGTGAGGACACGTGGGATGAGGACCTACCTCTGTACACCTATTTCATTTATTGATTTCGAGTTTTTATTAGAAATTAGATTCGAATTTGAGGAGATTTCTATTTCAACTGATACTTAGTTTGCTGTTTTAAAAATCCTGAATTGATTTCCCTGTTACAACCAATTTTTCCTGTTTAAATTGCCATGTTTGAATCTTACACATATGTATTAGACTATTATAATGTGGGTTATTGACTGGTCCTAGGTTTTTAGATTTCGATTTGGTTTTTGGGTTGTTGATTGGTACATAGGTGAACTGTGACTGCCCTGTTCTTCATTCCAAATTTCATTCCCTTTTCAAAACTGAGTTTGATTTCAAATTCCATGTTTTTCCTAATATAGGGTTGTTAGTTGTTTAAAGGTTAGTTTATGTTGCATTTCCAAAATGGGATTCGATATTGTAAAGAGTGGACTGATACACAGTCTGGGAAAATCTGGATTTAATCCCTATTTTTGAACTGTTATTGATTCCTTTCATTTCCTGTTAAAACGAATTTTGTAAGTTCATTTTTCCATTTTGTTATTTCCCAGGCATGCTAGTTCACTGTTAGAATTAAATTCATGTAGTTTAGGTTTTCATTTGAAGAATGGTTTTCAATGGTGTGATATGGATTCGAAATTGGGGTTGGAAGAATACATAAACTGTCACTTAAATTCCAGTTTTCAAACTAAAATTTGAAATGTTAATTACATGTTTAATTCAATCACCTATGCTAGATCACTGTTAGATTAAATTCATGTTAGTTAGGTTTCATTATTGAATGAAATTCGAATTTGGTTAATGTGAACTGTCACTTGGTTCATTTTTCTGAAAACCTTATGTTGAACTGCATTTTCCCTGTTTCTAAACTGAATTGATGTTTCAATTCCAGGTTTTATTCCTATATAGGGTTGTTCATAACTGTCTTTGATTCATTCCTGTTAAAACTGATTGAAGGATTGGTTGTCTGGGATAGGCAATGGGGTTTCGAAATTAAATGATTCATGAACTGTCAATTGGGTTCTACATATAAACTGTCATTTATTTCTTCCTAAACTGAGAACTTCTCACTAGTTTTTGATTCAATTCCTGAACATTGTTAATTTGTTAATTTCCCACTGTTAGTTAACTATTAACCTAATGTGAGCTGTCATTCAGTCCCCATATTCCTAAATACTAAATCTGAAGTTTGTTCACTGTTTTCTTAATGTTTCCATACATCAATCCACATTGATACTACATGTACACACACATTTCCTAACCTAGCACTCTACTGTCAACCTTGTGCTAACTGAACCATGATAGCTTATGCACACTTCACCCCATTCATCTCACTCACTCCTTTACACATGTTTGTATAAGCTAAATGTAATGTAAAGTGAATGCGACTTATATATTGATATGTAAGTTTATGCAAATGTACAATTGTGTTAACATGCATGTTATACAATTAGGATATAGATAGCTTAGCCTATATCTTTCCTATTCACCACCATGTTCACACACTTAGACCCCCTTACATGCCAACTTCACTTTCTCTATTTACATATGTATGTATGAGATTCATGATAAATAGCTATGGGATGTGCTTTAATGTGAGGTGCTTGATGTGTGTGGCTTGTATAGCCTAGATGGTGTGTGTGCTTGCTAGAATAGGCTGGTTAGGCCGAGTGAGACTTGTTTGGCTTAGGCATGACCTAGTTGACCTAGTTTGACTAGTCTAGTTAACTAGAGTTGACCGAGAGTTGACTTTAGTCCAGTTCGACCCCAAACTTCATGTAGACGCATTGTAGCAGTCTGTTATATCATTTTAGACTTATAGTGACTTGTACTGTTCTATAGGAGACAGACACCACTCCTCGGACAATAGATACTCTTCAGATACTCAGGATACATGCGAGTACATTCTCTGATCATTTCATATCTTATTTAGGATTATATTTCCTGCTTTAGATTACTTTACATGATGCTGACACGTTGGAAACACGGATTAGTACTATATGGATTTTGTCGTACGATGTTATCCCCTTAGCCGATACATCGGATTTTTCATGTTTGTGTACTTTATCATGAGCATCGTGTACTCCTTGTGTTCGTGCTTTTCGTGTGCAAATCGTGTAAAATCGTGTATACTCATGTGCTCACATGATCTTCGTGTACGACTATACTTCGTGTACAATAACATAACTTGGCTAGATCCTTGTGTATTGATTGGGACGGGGGAGTAGAAGTGGTTATGTAATCAATCCAGTAGATTACTCGTGTACAACCTCATTAGATTACTCGTGTACAACATCGTGCCGTTTACATAACCATCTTGTGCTCTGAATCACTAGTCACTGATAGTTCTCTATATATTGTAGCTATTTACTTACAGTCTCTCTCTCTTTTTACATCATGTTGTTCTTCAGTTCCTGTATCTTACTCTCTAGCATGTTTATATTTCCTAACATATTATGATTTGTTGAGATGTACTGTACTCGCTCCTGTCCTGACTGGACCTGTTAAAAATATTACAGATGATATCGAGAACTTCTGCACAACCGACTATGGAGCCCATCTAGACGATACCTGTGAGTTGGACCCACATGAGGATCCAGCTTTAGCTGAGGACGTCATCCCTACTGCTTAGACTAGATTAGCTAGGCTTTATCTTATTTCTTATGTCATTTGTATTGACTTCAGAGTTGTATTATTTTTTGGATGTTGTGATGTTGTGTCGTTAGACACTTAGGCTTTCCTTCTGTTTGTATCTTTCCTTGAGATTTTCATATCTATGATATCGTGCTATTTCTGCCTTAGTTGTGATTGAGACTGTATTCTGTATTGTCACCTTCACTCGGAGTGTATATACTGTACAGGTACCTTATATTGTTAGATGTTGTGACCTAGGACAGCGTTCTACCGCCGACACTGCGGCGTAGGCTGGACGTACCCACTTCTCGTGCCCTTACTCTAGGGTGCGGGTCGTGACAACTATCGACTATACGCCGAGAAAGGGAAATGCTGTGGCGGACGCTCTGAGTCGAAAGTACATAGCCTCGCTATCCATCGACCGCAGACTGCTACGCGACCTAGAAGAGATGGACATTGAACTCCGAGTCCGATTCCGGAATATGCAGTTGGCAAAGTTGCAGTTAGAGCCGAGCTTGCTTGAAAAGATCAAGACCGCTCAGAAGGACGATCCGTACCTGAAGAAAATGTGAGATCTAATCTCGACGGGCAGGACGACCGATTTTGCGGAAGACGAGACCGGCATGCTTCGATTGAGGGGCAGGCTATGCGTTCCGGATGATTCAGAACTTAGAAAGGAGATATTGTCGGAGGCGCACTACGCAAAGTACACATTGCATCCCGGCAGTACGAAGATGTACAAGGACCTCCGCACAAACTTCTGGTGGCACGGGATAAAAAAAGATGTGGCACTTTTCGTGTCGCAATGCATGGCCTATCAGCAGGTGAAAGCTGAGCACCAGAGACGGGGCGGGGAGATGCAGAATCTGGCGATTCCGGAATGGAAGTGGCAGCACGTGTGTATGGATTTCATTGTTGGTCTGCCGAAGACGCCGCAGGAAAATGATGCCATCTGGGTCATCGTTTCAACGCACTTTATTGCCATCAAAGTTACTTTGAGCGTTGATCGCCTGGCGCAGATTTATCTTGATGAGATAGTACGGCTGCACGGAGTTCCAGTATCCATCGTCTCCGATCGGGATTCACGGTTCATATCGCGATTCTGGAGTAGCCTTCAGTCGGCGCTGGGTACCAAGTTGCAGTTCAGCTCAGCTTATCATCCTCAGACGGCCAAACGGAGCGCGTCAATCAGATTCTCGAAGACATGCTACGACTCAGCGCAATTGACTTCAAATCAAGCTGGGACAATCATCTACCTCTGGTCGAATTTGCATACAACAACAGCTATCAATCCAACATTCAAATGGCGCCGTATGAATCCTTGTACGGACGTAAGTGCCGATCACCCATTTGCTAGGACGAAGTCGGAGAGCGGCAGATTCTCGGACCGGAATTGGTGGAACAGACCGTACAGAAAATTCGGCTCATTCGGAAAAGACTAAAGAATGCGCAGAGTCGTCAGAAAAGCTATGCGGACGTTCATCATCGACCCCTCGAGTTTCAAGAAGGCGATCACGTATTTCTCAAAGTATCACCCATGCGGGGAGTTACTCGGTTCGGTGCGAAAGGAAAGTTGAGCCCGAGATTTGTTGGGCCGTTCTAAATACTCGAACGGGTCGCCCCAGTGGCCTATAAAATTGCCCTGCCGTCGGCGCTTGAAGGTGTACACAATGTCTTCCATGTCTCTCAACTGCGGAAGTACGTACACGATCCGAGCCACGTGGTAGATTTTGGCCAGCTGAAGCTAAAGTCTGACTTATCCTACATTGAAGAGCCAGTTCAAATCATAGAACGTAAGGATAAGCTGCTGTGCAATTGAGCGATCCCTCTCGTCCGCGTCCTCTGGAGGAACCATTCGGTCGAAGAGTCGACGTGGGAGCTTGAATCGGAAATAAAGGAGAAATTTCCTTCATTGTTCTCGTAGAGGTAGGTTCTATCTTTAAGTTTCGAGGACGAAACTTTTTATTAGTTGGTTATGGTGTAGTGCCCCGTCCCTACATCGTGCCCCGTTTTCGTCCACGGGGTACACAAGAAAGGAACACTGTCGCTATCGATTCGGTCGGGACCGATAGGTCAGAATCGGCCGAGTCGATCGAACGGGAACGATTGAATTAAGATCCATTCCACGTTATGGAATGGCTTCTTTGGAACCAAGTCCCATATTCAGCGGGTTGCGTCTCGAGGATTGGCTCTGCGGTTGAGTCGGAAGAGACCTCCTATTGCTCTGATTTTCATGCCGTACTTGATTTGACTTTGGCTTTGGTTTTCGTGAATGCATTTTTTTGGTGAATGTTTTTCCGAATGAGTTTTCGTGACTTGCGTTTTCGAGCTTCACATTCATATCGAATTTCCTTGAATTATACAGTGTTCTAATCAGTTGCTTATGCGATTGCAGGTGATCGCGTAGGCGACGTCAGCGCAGCCAACCGGTCGCTCGCTTGAAGCAAGGCTAAGGCGAGTGGCTGACCACCTTCATCTCGTCCCTCTACTTCAAAACTCAATATGTGAAGTAAAATGAATGCCTGTCACAATAGTGTAGAATCAAGGAAATAGTGGCACGATCCTTCACGAGACACCATGTCACGCCCCAGAACCAGAATACTGGAGAGCGGGGGCAGACATAGCCAGATACGTATATGAAATGGAATCCATCTCGCTATACGGTCACGGCCGTCTAGATACATGAGGGTTTATCTACAAGCCAACAGTCTCTTAAGGTCATGAACAAGCCTAGTGTCTCAATCACAAGCAAGTAAGTAAAAGTCACAAGATGTATGATCATTAAATATACAATAGTAAGGCGTCCCAAACATTACATATTCAGTTGATCATGAAGCTAGTCGTTACAAAATGTCAGGACTAGCAAGAGTTTAGTCATACATGATCAACCCTAGGATCTGTTAATCATGTTACAGCCCGTAGGCAGACAGTAAGTAAGTGCAATCGAGCTAAACTGGTGCTCGTCGGCTAAACGCCTCAAAAGAATACTTTTACAAGGGAGTGGGAGAGCAAAATAAAACCCACTCGTTGCTGGGATTCCTTCTAGTGTTCACCATCTGGCAGGAAGGTTGGTAGATCCTCTGGAGCTGCTCCGAAATCTGGCCATACAAAACCAGCTGGGTCAGACCCCAGAAAGAGCAAGTGCCACAAAGGAAGCTTCACTTAAGAACTAAAACCAGCAATCAGCACAAGATATAAATAAAAGTAAGAACTGGAAATAAGAAAATACACCAGGATGATATACGACGAGATAACCATGAAACTATTCAGATAACCAGGTTACAACCCGTAAACCAAACAAGGACCGGGGTTGTAACCCTTCGTCAGAACAGAGCTTGGAATTCTCACCATTTATCGGTAAAATAAATACAAGCATTCTGGTCATGCAATAATCTGGAACAGGATCAGGGCAAGACTAGACTGGTTAAACTATATCCAATCACTTCACGGCCAAGCAAGAATTACGGCTTGATACTTTAACTAACTAGGGTTGTCACAAACCTAATTACTAACAAGATGCAGTGAGATTATTCCACAGCCACAAGCCCTGCAGACCATCCAGGTTACCCGGGTTAAAAGATTAGAGTTGAATTCTGGTGGGTACATCGTCCAGGAAACGAATGTACCCTTAGGTAGCTTGAAGGGTGCAACACATGACAGTGTGCTGGAAATGTGCCCTACTCGACGGCAGGCTACAGATCCCAAGGCGTGCCCAGGTAACGGGATTGCCTGTAGCTGGGAAATCTCGTCATGACTAATGTATTAATCTAGTTATTAGCCTTAGTCCATTTTAGTAGGTACTCCTGACCGTGGTACTCAGGAGTCCTTGTCCTAGACATGATGCAAGACAGGACGGGTTTATTTATACAAACACAATTGCCCACGGTGTCCAAATTAATTATACAGGTCATGTTATGTCAGGTAGCTGTCGCAACAGCTATTCGAGATAATCATGTCAGGTTATCATGCCAAGTGTACTTGTCAGGAGTGCGCCACGACGGGCCACTATCAGGTCATGTCAGGTTATCAGGTCAGGAGTGCACCACTACGGGTCACTATCACGTCATGCTCAATTATCAATTCCAAATATAACAAGTAAAATATCAATATACAGGGCTATAGAAGAGCCAAGCTTAAGGAAAATAAAACCAAATCTGACACGCTGACATAAGACCAAGTCAGCCAAAGGCCATACGCTCAGTGCAAGTCATACGCTCAGGTCTGGCTACGCTCAGGTCATACGCTCAGGTCTGGCGTATGCAAGTCATACGCTCCCAAAAGGCAGCGTATGGGATCCATACGACTCCTTGCCAAGCAAGCGAGCGTATGCGAGTCATACGCTCCCCAAAAGGCAGCGTATGGGGTCCATACGATTCCTTGTCAAGCAAGCGAGCGTATGCGAGTCATACGCTCCCCAAAAGGCAGCGTATGGACTCCATACGACTCCTTGTCACCCAAGCGAGCGTATGCAAGACATACGCTCCCAAAAGGCAGCGTATGGGTCAGACTGCGCTGCGCTAAAGAGCGCGTGCAGCTCAGTGGCACAAGCTAAAAAGCTCGCGCACTGCTCACTGTCTTCTCCAAAACAGCAGGAACTCCATGGTTGAACCCAAAGCTTCAAAAGTCCATAACTTGGTCAAAACAAGTCCAAATCCAACTTTGCAAAGTTCTATCTTGGGTGAAATTCAATTCTCTCCAACATAAGAACATCAAAACCCATAAAAATACAACTTAAATAGATCAAAACCATGCAAAACCGAAAATAGAAGAAACTTAGATCTAGAACAATGGAGACTCCAAATCACAAAATGTTAAGTTCTAATGTTGATCACCATGGCCTAATCTAGCTAATAGACAAATAAAAAGTGGTTCTCAAGTGATGGCAAGGTGCACTTGCCTAGACCTCTCTCTCCCTCTCTTTGGTAGGTAAGGAAGTAATAGGGAAGAAGAAGATGAATAATGAAGAGAGAGAAAGAAAAAATGGCAATAAATATCAAAGGTGGTAGGTAGGGGGTTTATCCATGGTTCATGATGAACCAAAATAATCCCAACCGAACCAAGCCAACCCGGGCCAAGAATAAACCAAGCCAAGCCAAGCCATGAAGAAAACTAAACAAGAAATCATGCAATACAAGAATAAATACGTACACGTATTCCAGAAATACGTAATACGAACCACAGGCATTACACACCAGCTATCGAACTGCCGATTTTGGAAATGGAAAACATGCTTCCTTATGGAATTATACATGGTCTATGCAAAATAATGAATGAATCGATTAACGTTTATCGCAACGATATGACTAGATGAGTAAATCAACTAAGTTTAAAAGAAAACGGTCATTAGACAACTTGTCGACAAGGTGAAGTTTTCTCGAACGGTTGCCTAGGCCAAGGGACCGATTCGGCCCGGGAGGAACGAGTGCAGCAGCGCCAACCCTTCATCGGCGCGAGTTATGCGGGCACTTTTGCACAGGGCTCGCTACCCGACGCGAAAGAGGCGTCGTCTAACCCTGCTATAGTCCGCGATGGCTTGACATTGCCAGTGGCCTTCACACCCTTTTTCACTGCTTAACAAGTGCACGGGACACGGGATGAATATGATAGTTGCTTAATGTTATACAGTTTCATATGCTTGCCTCAAAATATGTTAACATGCAAATCGAGCAGGATGGTTAGAAAGATCATTGAAATAGCTAGCTAACATGTTTACGAAACTTCTTGAATTAAATGCAGAGCTTGGATTTTAATTAGCCATTCGCCAGTACATGTGTTCGTGCTGATCCTCGCTCTTTGCAGGTCCCGCGAACCAGGAAGGACGCGCCAACTAGCTCGGCGACGTTCGTGACTTTTGAAGCTTCGGCCGTGCGTCGAAGACTTTTCCTGCGACTCTACTTTTGAAGGCTCTCGACAGTCCAAGGAAGATGACTCAGCGTCCCTCCCATCCAGGTCACTGGAGTACTTTGCTGTATATTGAGGGATGTGTGCAATATATGGAACGGCTATCTCATCGACACTCTTTTGTAATCGAGTCATGTTGTAGCCCGTGCGGCAATGAGTCTTGTATCGGAGTCTGTAAAAGATGTTCATTATCAATAAAGATCAAGTTTCCTTTACTTATTGTGTGAATCAATTTGTCTGCGTACTCTCTTAGATCTCGTGTCTCGGATAACCTTATGACTATGCCTTGTGCGATCGCAAATTAGGTTCGCACGGCATCACGCCCGGGGGACGACTATCGATTCGACGGAATCGGGACGTGACACACTTAAAAAATGCTAGCAAGCTAAGAGTCTCTCTAAATTTGGAGGGCGGCCTAGCTTGCATTGACGGAGCCAGCATAGGCCCAGTAGGGTCATGTGACCCAACTCAATTATATATATATATATATATATATATATATATATATATATATATATACCACTTACTCAAGCTAACATTATATATATATAATGTTAGCTTGAGTAAGTGGTATATATATATATATATATATATATATATATATATATATATATATATATATATATATATATATATATACCACTTACTCAAGCTAACATTATATATATATATATATATATATATATATATATATATATATATATATATATATATATATATATATAATGTTAGCTTGAGTAAGTGGTATATATATATATATATATATATATATATATATATATATATATATATATAATATGTTAGCTTGAGTAAGTGGTATATATAACATTATATATATATATATATACCACTTACTCAAGCTAACATTATATATATATATATATATACCACTTACTCAAGCTAACATATTATATATATATATATATATATATATATGTATATATATATATATATATATATAATGTTAGCTTGAGTAAGTGGTATACATATATATATATATATATATATATATATATATATATATATATATATATATATATATATATATATATATATATATATATATATATATATACCACTTACTCAAGCTAACATTATATATATATATATATATATATATATATATATATATATATATATATATATATATATATATATATATATATATATATATATATATATACCACTTACTCAAGCTAACATTATATATATATATATATATATATATATATATATATATATATATATATATATATATATATATATATATATATATATATATATATATGGAAGCGGATCAAAAGTCCCCCTTAGAAAATCCCCTAAAAACTCCCTCACTCTAATCCGTAATTTATTGTTAATATTAATGTTAATATTAATATTAATGTTAATGTTAATGTTAATATTAATGTTAATATTAATATTAAATAATAAAATTAACATTAAACTTAACATTTAAATTAATATTAACATTAATATTAACATTAACTTTAATATTAACATTAACATTAACATTAAAATTAATATAAAAAAATAAAAAAAATTAATATTAACATTAATATTAACATTAACATTAATATTACGAATTAGAGTGAGGGGAGTTTTTAGGGGATTTTCTAAGGGGGACTTTTGATCCGCTCCCTATATATATATATATATATATATATATATATATATATATATATATATATATATATATATATATATATATATATATATATATATATATAATTTTCATTATTATTTGTTTTACTCCCAACTACTTATATTATGAATGAGTAACAATTTGATGTTTTATTCGTTTTACTTGTAGCTGCAAGTAGCTAATCATGCCATAAAATGGAATTGTTTTATAGTACAATATTATTCGACTAAAAATATAACAAAAATATGAAGTTGAAGTAAATTAGTGGTTGGAAAATAAAATATTTTTAATCTTATATTTTTTCTCGAGGCAGAAAACAATATTTAATTTTTATAAGAGCTTAGAATGGCAAGGTTTATAACTAAAATGATAGAATGCAAGTATAAATTTTAAGATACACTAAGACTCCTCGATTAAATGGTCAAATTGATCAAAAATATCTTGTATGACCTGACTAGAATGCACTGAAGTTTAAGGTTTTGATTATATTGAGTTAGAATTAATGTACACTTAAATACCAATTGTATTTTGAAATGAATAAAAAAATGAGCAGCTACAATAAGAAAACTAGAATAGACGACAAATGTTAGGTATAGAAAATAGGATTTGTTACTCATTTATGCAATTTTTTTCCTCTACATTTTATAATTTTTTTGAATTACAAATTTTCTAGTCAATTTTGATCCCGCTGTATCTAAATTCTGGCTACGCCACTGCTAGCTTGTGGACAACAATTAACCCAACTGAGCCCACCAAGAGGAAAAAATAAGAAGAACAAATAATAAAAAAAGGGAGATGAAAAAAGAAGATTAATTTGTTGTATGAATTTGATGTGTTATTTAGAGTCTATATTGTGCCAATATGAGTATGACACTAAAAAAATAATTTATACAGATTTAAAAGAAAATTGAAGTATGACATGGAGTATTTCCACTGTCGCTACTTTGGATGCTCTAATTAGTCTAAAATTTATATGAACCCCACTTAAATGATGCCTATTCCAGGCCAAAGCCCAAGACCCAAGCCCAAGCCCACGATGGTCACCGCACCATTCCCCCCACGCTCTATATTAATCCTCCAATGCCGTCACTTCCCCAAACCCTAACCCTAACCCTAGCCGTTCCCTCCTTCCTCCCTCCCTCCCTCCCTCCCTCAGCAGCCGCCATGACCACCCGCTTCAAGAAAAACCGAAAGAAGAGGGGCCATGTGTCCGCCGGACACGGACGCATTGGGAAACACAGGAAACACCCTGGCGGGCGCGGTAACGCCGGGGGCATGCACCACCACCGCATACTTTTCGACAAGTACCACCCGGGCTACTTCGGGAAGGTCGGGATGCGCTACTTCCACCGCCTCCGCAACAAGTTCCACTGCCCCACGCTCAACGTCGAGCGCCTCTGGTCCCTCGTTCCCGAGTCCGCCAAGGAGGGCGGACCCGGATCCGCGCCGATGATCGACGTGACTCAGTTCGGCTACTCCAAGGTGCTGGGGAAGGGGATGCTGCCGGAAGGGAGGGCGGTGGTGGTCAAGGCCAACCTTGTCTCCAAGACCGCCGAGAAGAAGATCAAGGCCGCCGGAGGCGCCGTCGTGCTCACCGCTTGACGGGTTTCGGATCCGGATCCAGTTCATCCGGCGGTGCTGGTATATTTAGGGTTTCTGTTGCATTAGTTTGCTTCATGCTTGTTTTTTTCGTAGTCGTGCATAATTTTGTCCGAACTTTTGTTATGCGAGTTTTTATTTTAATATTGATGTCGAAGTAATTTTCTACACTTTGAAGCAAAGTACTGTTTGATTTAGGGATTATTGAGTTTGAACTAGTTTTTGTTGGTCTAAGGATTTAATCTCCGAATGCTTGTTTTGAATTTGATTGGCCGACAAATTTTAGATCATATTTGACAATATTGTGTTGGTTTGCTTACATGATTGGCTAGTTGCATAATTTAGATTATTGGTAAGCTCTGATTGATTTAACTATGTATGCTAATGCAGGTTTCATCTCTGTATTATCAAGGTTAATTATTATATTCATACTGTAAATTTTGTAGACACCTTGAATTGTACATGGAAACAATCACAGTATATTGATACTCCCTATGATTAATATATAAACACACAAATCTAACCCAAATTCCAACCGTTGAATTAACAAAAAACATGAGAATAAGCAATCATCTGTCAAAGGTTATCAAAAGCCAATTTACTACGGAGAACGGAGAGCATGAGAAAGAAATAGGAGCAACAAAAAGGCCTTTTTTGGTTTGTTGAAAGGAATGGAAAGGAAATCAATTCCTTGGCATTTCTTTTCCTTTGGGAAATTACAATTCCCATTGATTTTCCTTGGATGGATGGAATCATTTTCCTCCTTAATTTCCCTTCCATATTGAATCACTTTCCTTTCCTTTGGCAGCCAAACATAGGAAAGTAATCACTTTTCTTTCCCAACCTATGATTCCGCGAACCAAACGAGGCCTACAAGTAGACTAAATTAGGTTGCTGCAATAGGGTTTCTCCGTAAATATTGGAAATTGCAAGTTTTGGGTTACAGTCTAAGATGTGATGTGTGTTTGTCATCTGCGGCTCAGTAACTGCCTGGTGAGTTTTAGAATTAACATCATTTGATCGGGATTACTGACTGGGGGAGTTTTAGGATTAACTATCATTTGATCAGGATTGTGATAGGCAGTTTTGAAATAAACTGATAGTCTGTATGGCTTCAGAGATCTTCGGAAATAACCTCTACCCTTTTCAGTTCTTTCACTATGAACCACAACTTACAGAGTTGTGATTTTAAAATCATCTCGAGGGTCTCTTCTTATTTCTACGTACATTACTCCTTTCCCATGGACTCCGTGTTACTATATATCTCTGCTGCAATCATCCATTGTTTTCCTTTTTCTTCTTATTTCATCCTTTATTGATGTCATTTGCTCTCCCCTTCTTGTACTGATCTGTTCTTAGTTTGGATACAAATTCGGTAATCTAAGGCCTCGTTTGGTTCGCGAAAAAGAAAGGACATGAAATCAATTTCGTAGTTGTTTTATTTCCTTACAATTCCATTTTCCTT
Organism: Iris pallida; assembly: GCA_029216955.1. Taxonomy (NCBI): domain Eukaryota; kingdom Viridiplantae; phylum Streptophyta; class Magnoliopsida; order Asparagales; family Iridaceae; genus Iris; species Iris pallida. Next base: position 8,080,380 of record JANAVB010033016.1, on the reverse strand, counting down.
TACGGTGTTTGGAAATACCAAGAAAATTGGAAGGAAAAGTGAATACTTAAAGGTGGGAAAGTGAATCATTGTTTGAATGGATGGAACCATTTCTCCCCTAATTTTCTTTCGATTGAGAATCACTTTCCTTTGCACCTCAATTCCTTTGACATCAAAAAAGTAACGACTTTCTTTTTCCAACCCCGTGATTCCGCGAACCAAACCAGGCCTTATTGTGGAGTGATTGTTTTTGATGTCATCTATTCCTATCCCCTTCTTGTTGTACTGGTCTGTTCCTAATTTGGATGCAAACTTGCCAGCAAGTTGGGACAAAGGAGAAGCGGAGATGGACATGGTGAGTGAGATGTTGAACTCCTCATTTATCACCGGGTCGGAATGATTTTTTTTGAATAATAAGTTATTTTTACATGGTATAATTATCTAATGTGAATTGTGAGCTTTGCAATTGTGTATCTAATCACCATTTTCAATTTCTTAAATTTATAATAGAATATATTAAGTTATTTTTTTAGTATTACCATTTTTATGTTATTTTTTCAATTATAATCTTAAATAGTTGCTTTATAATGGTGAGGTATATTTTTCTTATTACAATCGGAGTTAAGTCAATCTGGGATGCACCTTTTTTGGTTGGTAGCAGCGTAATTTAAGTTTTTTTTTTTTTGTAATCAAATTTAAAATGTATTGCAGGATAATATAAATTACTCTATTTTAAAAGCCACTGTGGGAGAGTAGTGAATCACATTTCCTCGATTCAATGTGATTTTAATTCATAGCCGATTTAACATAAAATCACTGTTTTGATTCTGAAATCAGAACGACTTCTAGATCTTGATATCACAATTGACTGCCTCCTCTACGACCTTTCCCCTGAAACAACATAGTTCTGGTTCTTCATATTACCTATGAAATCTGGACCTTCCAGTCCCCAACTTAGGGCCCGTTTGGTTTGCAGGATTGGACAACGTAATGTAACGTTGTCAATCTAACTCGGACGTTTGGTTGGACAAAAAAATTAGATGTAATGTAATCGCGATTACAAGTTTGATTACATTACATCAGTTTCTTCTAAACTCAATTACATCATAAAATTTATGTAATCGCAATTACATTACAACTTAAGTGGAAGGTTGGTATGCTATAATTTGGTCTTTTTGTTCGTTTTTGGTCATTTTTTGTTGTTTTTGTTTGTTTTTTGTCGTTTTTGGTCGTTTTTTGTTCTTGTTTTTGTCATTTTTGTTCGTTTTTTGTCATTTTTGTTGTTTTTGTTCGTTTTTGTCGTTTTTTGGTCGTTTTTGTCGTTTTTGTTCGTTTTTTGTCATTTTTGTTCGTTTTTGGTTGTTTTTGTTTGTTTTTTTATCGTTTTTGTCCTTTTTTGTTGTTTTTGTCCTTTTTTGTCATTTTTGTTCTTTTTTTGTTGTTTTTGTTATTTTTTTTGTCGGTTTTGTCCTTTTTTATTGTTTTTGTCCGTTTTGTCGTTTTTGTTCGTTTTTTGTCATTTTTGTTCGTTTTTGGTTGTTTTTGTTTATTTTTTGTCGTTTTGTCCTTTTCTTTGTTATTTTTGCCCCTTTTTTGTCGTTTTTGTTCATTTTGGTTGTTTTTGTTTTTTTGTCGTTTTTGTCCTTTTTTGTTGTTTTTTGCCCGTTTTTTTGTCGTTTTTGTTCATTTTTGTCATTCTTGTTCGTTTTTGGTTGTTTTGTTTGTCTTTTTGTCGTTTTTATCGTTTTTTGTTTTTGTTCGTTTTTTGTCGTTTTTGTTCTTTTTTGTCATTTTTGTTCGTTTTTGATTTTTTTGTCGTTTTTGTCCTTTTTTTTTGTTGTTTTTGTCCTTTTTTGTCGTTTTTGTTCGTTTTTTGCCTCTTTTTTAGTTTTTGGTTTTTTTGTCGTTTTTGTTTATTTTTTGTCATTTTTGTTCATTTTTGTTTAATTTTTGTCGTTTTTGTTTGTTTTGGGCCTTCTTTCGATTTTGGTCATTTTTGTACATTTTTGCCTTTTTTTGTCGCTTTTGCACTTTTTAAATCTTTTTTGTCGATTTTGTGTTTGTTTTTTTTTGTCATTTTTGTTCGTTTTTGTTTATTTTTTGTCGTTTTTGCTCGTTTTGGACAGTTTTTTTTTTCCCGATTTTTGGTCCTTTTTGCACATTCTTAGCCCTTTTTTTTTCGCTTTTGCACTTTTAAATTTTTTTTCGATTTTGTACATTTTTTGTCGGTTTTGTACTTTTTTTTTATTGGTTTTGCTTTATTTGCACGTCTTTTGCCTTTTTGGACGCTTTTTTTTATATCGTTTTTGGTCAATTTTTTACGTTTTTTTATCGTTTTTTGTCGATTTTGCACATTTTTTTGCCATTTCTGCATGTTATTTATCGATTTTTGTCGATCGTGTACGTTTTTTGACCATTTTTTCACGTTTTTATTGTCTTCTATCGTTTTCGGTCGATTTTGTACGTTTTTTGTCGCTTTTTTATATATCCTTTTTTGCTTTTTTTTGGGGTCTTTTTTCACTTTTTTTTGGTCGTTTATGCTCGTTTTTTTTTTTTGTTGTTTTTGTTCCCTTTTTTGTCGTTTTTGGATTTTTTTTGCAAGTTTTTTAATCTTTTTGTCGTTTTTTGCACGTTTTAATTTCCTCTTGTTTTTTTTGTCTTTTTTCGTATTTTTGTATTTTGTCATTTATGTTCCTTTTTATCGTCTTTTTAATTTTTTTGCTCTTTTCTATCGTTTTTTGTCAATTTTTTTTTTGTCGTTTTTGTTCATTTTTGCCTTTTTTTTATTTTTTGTCGGTTTTCGTCTTTTTTTTCCTTTCATTTATTGTTTTTTGTCTATTTTTTTGTTTTTAGTCATTATTTTATTATTATTGGTCATTTTTTTTATGGTTTTCACGTTTTTGATTTTTTTTTTGTCGTTTTTTTCTTTTTTATTGCTTTTACATTTTTTTTCCTTCTGTTTTGTTCGTTTGTTATTTTTTTTATTTTTTATTTTTTGTCGTTTTTTTCGTTTTTGGTCTTTTTTTAGCAGAAAATAAACCATTTTTTCCTTATTTATTTATTATTTATTTTTAGTTTTTTTTAAAATTTTTAAAAAAATTTAGTGATCCACTTTTTTTAATTTTAGGTTGTATTTAAAAAAATATTAAATTAGAAACTTAATTATATTACATGGTAAACCAAACATATGAATGCAATTGACATTACAGTACATGGTTTGGTTATATGTTTCAACCAAACATAGTAATGTAATTGTAATTCTGGAAATTGCTGAGAAATCCAATTTCGGGGTGGGCTTTTATGAAATGCCCACCCGCTGGATAAGTTTTATGAAATACCCAGAATTAAGTATTTTCACGTTAAATATTCCAAGATTCCCTTTTAGATGCCACCCGCTAGAAACTGCTATTTTTATAATACCGAAACTACCCCTCCGCGCGAATTGGTCATCTATATGTATTTGAATTCAAAAAACTCAGATCTGGATTGCGATTTTCGTCTTCTTCTTCTTCACGGAAAATCTGAATTCCATTGCTCTCATATTCAGCAGAGATCGCAAAGATCGTTCGTTGTTCGGTGTGTTTTTCTTCAGTCGAACTCAGATCATCGCTCGTCATCATCATCACCATCATCATCATCTTCATCGTGGAGACATTTGAACTCAGATCTTCAATTGTGGAGAGAAGATCTTTCTTCTTCTTTTCCATAAGAATTATCATCGCTTTGAAAGAAGAACGAAACTCTTTATTCCTGAAAAAACTAAATTACACGTTTTAACACTGGAAATGACCATTCTCCGTCTTAATTAGGACGGAGAATGGCATTCTCCGTTTTATCTAAGACGGAGAATGCCATTCTCCGTCCTAATTAACACGGAGAATGACATTCTCCGTTTCCGTCTTAATTAGGACCGAGAATGTCATTCTCCGTCTTAATTAGGACGGAGAATGGCATTCTCCGTCCTAATTAACACGGAGAATGGCATTCTCCGTGTTTGGTCATTCTCCTGCGTTTTAACACTAGAATGACCATTCTCCGTGATAAATTACACGGAGAATGGCATTCTCCGTCCTAATTAAGACGGAGAATGGTCATTCTCCGTTTAATTTAGCACGGAGAATGGTCATTCTCCGTCTTAATTAGGACGGAGAATGACATTCTCCGTTTTATTTAACACGGAGAATGACATTCTCCGTTTATTTAACACGGAGAATGGCATTTTTCGTGTTTCTAACACGGAGAATGGTCATTCTCCTGCGTTTTAACACTGGAATGACCATTCTCCGTATAAATTAAGACGGAGAATGTCATTTTTCGTCCTAATTAAGACGGAGAATGGTCATTCTCCGTGTAAATTAAGACGGAGAATGCCATTCTCCTGCATTTTATGGTTAGCTGAAACTTTGGAGGGCCATAACTTTGACTGGGAGGTCGAAACGAGGTCCCGTTTGTCGCAAAATGAGCGTATCGTCGAGGAGACTGAAAGTAACTGCTTCACAGTTAGACGGCCTTCCGAAATTTTAGATTCGCAAAAAAATGATGTTTGGACCTCCGTTTTAGCACTTTTATCGTTCGTCCCGGTCTTTCCGAAATTTTTCGACGAGTTTTTGAAGATTTTGAGGAGAAAACCTAGATTCGAAAGTGAGCAGCGTATGGAAGAAGATGGAGTATTGAAACGTTTTTTTTAAGAGCAGTTTTGTGGGTGTTTCCAATAAATTAAAAGGAAGGGCAAAAGGGTCATTTGGAACCCGCTTTGGATAAGTTTCTCTAATTCTGGGCACGCGATGAAAGTTTTTTTAGCGGTGGGTTTTACATAAAACTTTTTTAGTTTTGGGCATTTCATAAATCTACTCAATTGTAATTCTATTACATTACAAACTCAATTACATTACAAATCCAATTCTATTACGATTACATTACAATGAACCAAACGCAACCTTAGTTTTTTTTTCTCTCTCAGAGTACTGTGATTGTGGAAATTAGGTTTAGGATTCGCACTTGATAGGTGTATCTTTGGCACGTAATGCTGTCGATGATAACTATTTCGTTTCTTCAGCTTTTTGTACACGAGTACAAGCCACGGTTTTGAATCAGACATGGCTTGTGCATTTTTTGGATGTTTACATATGCTTGTATATTCAATTTTTTTTATTTATACTTTTGGTAATATGTAGTTTTTTTTGTTATGTCTAGGAATCCTTTGGACCCTGTCTGATTCATAAGACCCTTTATATTGAAATCTTCTATTATTACACGCACACGCACAAGCACAAAGATTTGATTAGTTCCTTGATAAAAAAAAGTTGGTTAGCAACTTCGGATTTTTAATATACTCTCTTTTGATTTAATAGTTATAAACGGCGGTAGGTAGGTGTGCGGTTGAGACGGCCTGCCTACCGTCTAGGCGTTTGATACAATTTATCTATTTTTCTATTTTACTACTCTTTTTTGTTGATAATATACATATTTCAAGAATATTTTATGCATAACTTTGTTGTATAACAAATATTATTATGAAGTTCGGTCTTGTAGAAGTAAACTATATGTCCATAATGCTTTCAAAAACATATAGTCATGTATTGTTCCACCTAGTCTGTCTACGTTGTCAAACCTCCGCTGACCGACTATTCCATCACATGCGACAGAAGCTGTGCGGAGAGCGGCTGTCTACCGCCTAAGCGACTACCTCGGTTGTCACTTACAACATTGTGAAAGAAACTTTTTATAAAAAATGCGGCATTGATATGGTTTTTGATCCGGTTTATGAGCATCCCTTGGAACATTTTCCTTACTATTTGGTTGTCTTGGTTGATATTTAGAACATAGAACATAGAACACTTCTAATCTTGTTTTCCTGATTCTTAAGTGACAACTGTTTGTCATACATGTAGTCAATTGTGGAAAATGACATGACAATTGTTTCGTGAATTTTGTAATGGTCAGCTGTAGTTGGTATACTAAATCAATTGTTGGAGAAATAAGCTCGATTCTAAGGCTGTGTTTGATTGGTTTTTTTTTACATGGAAAATATTTCCATCACAAAATTTTCACCAATTGTAGTGTACTTATCTTTTTTATGGAATTATTTTCCGAAAAACTACCATTTTCTATATTTTTTTTCTAAAATGGTGGAAAATAAAACTCGTCCAACCCACATAAAAATATCATTTTTCATGAAAAATAACTATTTTTTGGAAAATAATGAACAATCAAATATCCAAATTAAGTTTTCCACGATTTTTTTTTTAAATTCCATGGAAATATTTTCTTAAGAAAATAATTCAATGGAGTTGATTTCCTTTTCACATATTTTTTACCTAGTAATCAAACACACCCTAAGTATTGGCCTTGTTGGAGAAATTGAAGTTAATTCAAAGTTACAACCCGGTAGTTTAATTGCTTCTTGCCCTAGGGATTGTGGTAGTAAAGTAGTGGATGAATTTTATGTTCAAAATCATTAGATTACCATAAGGCCATCTATGGGAATTTCTAAAATTGGGTTTCTATCAAGGTATTGTACTTCAAGTACATTTATATTTCTACATAGAAATTGGGCAAATAAAAAAAATGATTACTATCCTATGTGACAACAAATGAGATGATTACTTTAATGATGTGGGACCTAATATTAATTTGCATGAGTGATGTAGAATTTCTATGAGAGTTTCTACTTCTACGTGTAGAAACTTTTATAGAAATTTTCCATCCTACCTCAATGCCACCTAGGATAGAAATAGAGATAAGAAAGAGAATAATAAGTAGTTCATGACTATCATTCAACATTTAAGGCTGTTTGGTATGAAGAGAAGAAAAGTGGAAGAAAGAAAAAGAAATGTAGAGATGTAATTTTCATCCATATGAAATGAAAGGTCATTTTCTTCATTTGTGTTTGGTAGGAGGGGACGAATTGGTAGGAGGGGACTGAAGATGGAAGGGATGCACTTTTTTTTTATTTGATATGGAAAAAAAATTAGAAAAGAAAGTGAAGAACGGAAAAAGAAAAAAAAAAAAAAGGTCTTACCATTGTATCATCAACTAAAAATACTTATTTAACATTTGTGGCTTCATTGAAGAATTTCTAAATAATATAATTTATATGGGTTATGTGACTTCATTGGACAATTTTTTTTTTAAATTATATAATTTATATGGGGATACGTGACTTCATTGGATAATTTATATGGGGATATGTGACTTCAGTGGACAATTGTTTTTTAAATTATATAATTTATATGGGGGATATGTGACTTCATTGGACAATTTTTTGAAAATTTGCTCCAACGAAAATATTTTTAATAAAATTAGGTAAAACAAAAAAAATTAGAAAAAATTAGGAGGAGAGACGTTCCGCCAACGCGGTTGGTGAAAAACTGACTTAGTCCATTTTTTAACTAGTTTGGTAAATTTCTGCCACCAGAGATCGACAAATTTGGCATTCCGCCAACATAAATGGCGGAATTCCAATCAGTTCAACTGTCACAACATCTTCAAGTATGGAAAGTCGCTTGCTTAGTGTTCCAAGCAACATTTTTGCATGCAAGTATTTAATTGTGTTAGCAAATCCTTTGCAAGTATTTAAAAGTGCTTAATGGCGCATGCTAGTATATAATGGTGTTAACAAATTTGGTGTTCAGTGGCCGCATGCAAGTATTTAATGGTGCTAACAAGTTAGCCGCATGCAAATAGTTAATGGTGAAATGTTGGAGGTTGGAATTCCGTCATCACAGATGGCGTAATTTACCAAGCGGAACGTATTTCTTTTCCTAAATTTCTCTAATTTCATTCCTTTTAACTAATTTTATTAAAAATATATTTGTTGGAGCAAATTTTCTGTATAATTTATATGGAGATTAGGACGAGAGGAAAAGTAACGTCTCCCCTTTTTCTTCAATCCAATTTTTTTTTTTTTTTTTTTTTTTTTTTTTTTCTATACCAAACAATTTTTTTTTATCATTCTCTCATTTTGCTTCTCTGTCCTTTCACTTTTTCCTCTACCAAACTGACCCTAAATGATCGTCATTCTAGCAGGATTTTGGAATTTTATAACAATCACATGTTCTAGTATGACATCTTTGTTATAACAAATCTTTTTGTCAAACCTGTGATATAGATATTATATTAATTGACACAATGTTTTTATATACAAAATTCATACAAGATCCACCGGAAAAATCATACAATATCCACCTTCAACATCCAGACGAATAAGAAAAATTGCTAAGACACTATCAACAATCCCACCACTCCAGAAGAGAAGTTATCAAATCAGGTATGAAAATCTCTTTGATCACTCTTGGGAGTTCAGGGATTTAAAAAACCAAGAAAGAAAAGTTGTTTCTTTCCTTTGTTTGGTAGCCAAAGTTGTTTCTTTTCTTTGTTTGGTAGCCACAAACTTGGAAATCAATTTCTTGACAAGGAAAAAAAATTGGTGAAAACATGGTTCCACTCAAGACCTATGGGATTGATTTTTTCTCCTCCTTTTCCAACATTTATTACAAAAGTAGCCCACGTGTCATTGCTTATTTTACCATTAATGTTATTTTTTATAATATTATTTTTATTTTAAAAGGTAAGGATATTATTGGAACATTGCTATATTTTGCTTTCCTTTTTTAGGTAGTTTCCTTGTTTTACCAAACAATGGAAATAAAATGTGACAGGAATCCTACTTTCTCATTCTCATGGAAAATAAGGGAATTCATTTCCTTTCCGTGAACCAAACGAGGCCTTGAAGTAGATCATATTTAGCATGCCACATCATCGGATCTCTTTGATCACTATGAAAATCTCTTTGATCACTCTTGGAGTAGGGGGGTAAATGAGCCGGACGGACACGGACAGTCTACTGTCCGTGTTCTGTCCGATAATGAACATGAGTTCAGACGAACGGACACGGACAGTCTATTGTTTGAGTTCGGACCAAACGGACACGGACCACCACTGTTCGTTAATTCAATCGGACGGTCCGCGGACAAATTAAATATAATACAAAAAACTGTTATTTTATCAAGATACCTTGATAGTTGGTAAAAAAAAAAAATCAAGTTGAAAGGAAATACAATTGAAGGGTATAAAATACAACAAACGATGGTAAAAGGTTAACGAAAATTCAGATTGGACAACCAAAAATTGATGCAAAACCAAAATGATATGACATAATTGATGCAAAACCAAAAGGAGTCTCCACTATCGGATGGTCCGCGGACAAATTCGGACCGGATATGGCTATGACCGTGTCCAAGTCCGATTTTTAAACGGACAAAAAAATGTCCAAGTTCTGTTCGTTAATTAATCGGACGGCCCGCAGTCGAATCATTTATCAAGCCGGACTCGTACGGACAACGAACTGCTTTATCCGTTTTACAGCCCTATCTTGGAGTATATCATACATATTTAGCATGCCACACCATCTAATGAAAATCTCTTTGATCACTACGAAAAATCTCTTTGATCACTCTTGGAGTAGGCCAGAGGAAGGGGTGGGTGGCGCTGGACAGAGTTGCGGTTGGACAAAATAATCTGCATATCATGGCATAACCTTCAACCAACATACGAGGTTGGCTTTTGTTGTTAAAGGAAGAGGTTTTGGCATCCACAATCTTACCCACGTGGAGTTTGTTGCAGGCTGTTTCAATTTTTAATTTCGGTCCAAAATTGAATAAGATTTGTGCAATTATTAAACACTCTCAATAAACTGAAACACAATGAGAGGACTATGTTGAGACGACGAAGAGCGAAGGAATCAGTTATAAAAGATTACGAGAAAGCCTGAGGCGACGAAGATAAGTGAGGAAGGGAGTCCGTTATACAAGATTTTCAGAAACCCTACTTAATGCATGGCATAACCTTCAATCGACAGACTCTATGTTCATGACATTTGGATTGTGAAATCCATGTTTCCTAACAATGGAAGAAATGGATCCTCCGACTCAGCTGCCCCCGACACCGTGGTTCGTAGCCACGTGCTCTAATCCTCTGAGCTACAAGTCCTACTCCGTCTGTTGGAAATTTTCTTCAAAACTTCGGATTAAAATCTGCAAGAAAATAAATTAAATTAAAGTTACCGGCCTCCGAAAAAGTCGCGCACGAAGCACTGCCCTAAGAGTTAGTTCGGGTCTATGTGCAGACTGAATCCGAACGCCCCTAGTGGTAAAATCTCCGCTCCACCGGAATCTCGTTGCCGCACACGACGTCGAGAGAATGACCCCGACTTAGCTCCGTCCAGAGCAACAAATGAAGAACAATATTTCAAGAGGGAAGAGAATTTGAGAGAGAGAGAGCTTTCGCAATGATCTTTTTTTCATGTCAAAGAGAGGACGAGGAAACCTCATTATATAGGCTATTGCCAAAGGATGGAATAATGAGGATATTAAAATAGCCTATTAAATTTTAACGTTACAAAAATTGTAGCACATGATAAAAATGTGATACATTGAATCTGGACATGATTCAAACATTCAAAAGTTATAGAATAAATAAATTGTAACGGTTGAAAATAAATGATGAGGAAATTTGTTTTTTGTAATTAGTAGCAATAGCTACAACACTCCCCCCCTCAAAAAACCAAATTCCGAAATAATAGAGGAAAAAAACGAAAGAAGAAAGTTAAAGGTGAGAAAGATTTCTGGGCAGTTGAATACTATGCATAAATGAGATGGACTACAGCCTTGAATCTCACGTAGTGACTATTGTCTTTGTCTGAAGAAGAACTTGATGGACTACGCCTTGAATCAGTTTTCTTGAACCAGACTCAGAAATTAGCACACATAGTACGCTAGAGGTACTTGGGTCTATCGGGTGACGCGTTTGGTTGGCCATGTGCACTTTTACACATTCATGAGAGTTGTCTAGGATCGTCCTGTCCTATAGTCGCGGCCATCACGACCTCTCATATAGGTAAGTCCTCAATGGTTGGTGATAGGAATCAACCTTGCATATCATGCTTAGACTTATTAAGAGTTTTAAAACTCACCCTATCCATATCACAAAAGGAACACTGTCACCATAGGGATGGGGTATGAATGTACACATGTATAGCCTCCTGGGTTTTTATTTTAAAGAGAATTTAATCTCAGGTCAGTGTTCCATAATAGTCACCTAGTCCAGCTTGTTTCTACCCATTGAACCGGCTTCTTGGGATCTCCAGTCAGACTCGGTTGGGTTGCCACTGCTGGTGACTATACTATGGACTTAACCCCATCCCCCTCGATGATTCTAGGATCAATGTCCTAGACAGACCCTTCGTCAAGTGGTCTGCAAGGTTCTTTTCTGACTTTATATAGTCAAGAACCACATATTTGCCCAATAGGCTCTTTATTGACTTGAAGCGCAGCTGCAGGTGCCTGTTCATCTTAGCATTCACAGAGTCATGCTTTAGTAGTTCTATAACAGATTTATTATCACAGTTTATAGAAATTGCAAGAACATGATGAACAGAAATAGGTATATGCATAATAAGATTTCTAAGCCATTCGGCCTCTGTACATGTAGTATCCAAAGCTATCATTTCAGAGTCCATTGTACTTCTGGCTATGATAGTTTGTTTACATGATCCCCAGGAGATTGCAGCTCCTGCTAGGGTAAAAACATATCCAGTAGTGGATTTTACATCATGTGAATCAGTTACCCAATTTGCATCGGAATAACCTTCTATGATATCAGGGTGTCTAGTATAATGAAGTTTATAATCTAGAGTACCCTTAAGATATCTAAATACTCTGTCCAATGCAGTCCAATGCGACTGATTTGGGTTACTAGTATATCTACTTAGTCTCCCAATAACAAATGCAATATCAGGTCTTGTCTTATTTGTTATGTACATAAGGGACCCTATTGTCACGCCCCAGAACCAGAATACTGGAGAACGGGGGCGAACATAGCCAGCTACGTATATTGAAATGAAGTCCATCTCACTATACGGTCACGGCTGTCTAGATATGAGGGTTTATCTACAAGCCAATAGTCTCTTAAGGTCATGAACAAGCCTAGTGTCTCAATCACAAGCAAGTAAGTAAAAGGTTATAAGAAGTATGATAATTAAATATACAATAGTAAGGCGTCCCAAATATTACATATTCAGCTGATCATGAAGCTAGTCGTTACAAAATGTTAGGATTAGCAAGAGTTTAGTCATACATGATCAATCCTAGGATCTGTCAATCATGTTACAGCCTGTAGGCAGACAGTAAGTAAAGTACAATCGAGCTAAACAGGTGCTCGTCGGCTAAACGCCTCAAAAGAATATTTTTACAATAAAGTGGGAGATCAAAAATAAACCCACTCGTTGCCAGGGTTCCGTCTAGTGGCCACCATCTGGCTGGAAGGTCGGTAGATCCTCCGGAGCTGCTCCGAAATCTGGCCATACAAAACCAGCTGGGTCAGACCCCAGAAAGAGCAAGTGCCACAAAGGAAGCTTCACTTAGGAACTAAAACCAGCAATTAGCACAATAGTATAAATAAGTAAGAACAGGAAATAAGAAAAATACATCAGGATGATATACGACGAGATAACCATAGAACTATTCAGATAACCAGGTTACAACCCGTAAACCAAACAAGGACCGGGGTTGTAACCCTTCGTCTGAACAGAACTTGGAATTCTCACCATTTATCAGTAAAATAAATACAAGCATTCTGGTCATTCAATAATCTGGAACAGGATCAGGGCAAGACTAGACTGGTTAGACTCCATCCAATCACTTCACGGCCAAGCAAGAATTACGGCTTGATACTTTAACTAACTAGGGTTGTCACAAGCCTAATTACTAACAAGATGCAGTGAGATTATTCCACAGCCACAAGCCCTACAGACCATCTAGGTTACCCGGGTTGAAGGATTTAGGGTTGAATTCAGGTGGGTACATCGTCCAGGAAACGAATGTACCCTTAGGTAGTTTGAAGGGTGCAACACATGACAGTGTGCTGGAAATGTGCCCTACTCGACGGCAGGCTACAGATCCCAAGGCGTGCCCAGGTAACGGGATTGCCTGTAGCTGGAAAATCTCGTCATGACTAATGTATTAATCTAGTTATTAGCCTTAGTCCATTTTAGTAGGTACTCCTGACCGTGGTACTCAGGAGTCTCTGTCCTAGACATGATGCAAGACAGGACTAGTTTATTTGTACAAGCACAATCGCCCACGGTGTCCAGGTCATTATACAGGTCATGTCGTGTCAGGTAGCCGTCGCAACAGCTATTCGAGATAATCATGTCAGGTTTATCATATCAAGTGTACTAGTCAGGAGTGCGCCACGACAGGCCACTATCAGGTCATGTCAGGTTATTATGTCAGGGGTGCACCACTACGGGTCACTATCACGTCATGTTCAATTATCAATTCCAAACATATCAAATGAATTCATAATTTCAAGTTCAGGACAAAAGGCGTAAGGATATAAAATAGACGTTAAATATCTAATAAAATATTAATATACAGGGCTATGGAAGAGCCATGCGGCTAAGGCACATGCGGCCAGGATGGATCTCATGCGGCTGGAGAAGGAGTCGGGTTCATGCGGCTGGGAAGAGATTCATGCGGGTCGGGGGAACTAAGGACCCATGCGGCTCGCAGGAGAGGGATTCTCATGCGGCTGGAATAAATCGAACTTATGCGGCCAAGAGAAGGGCAAGACACATGCGGCCAGGAGGGCAAGGGTACTCCTGCGGCTGGCGGAAATGATTTCATGCGGCTCAACCAAGTCGAGCCCCATGCGGCTGGGTCAAGGTGATTGCTTATGCGGCTGACTGGGGAGGGAAAGTTCATGCGGCTTATAAGGTTCAGGATCTCATGCGGATGGCGGATATAGGACTCATGCGGCCAGCGAGTGAGTCTGGTTCATGCGGTTCGTCAAGGCTGTGTACATGCGGCTGGGTCCAACTCACGCGGCCAAGATAAGCTGATGCGACAGGATAAGGTCCTCAGCCCTATGCGGCTGAACTGACTGAGTCCCATGCGGCCGGGAATACTTGCCGCATGAACTTGTCACACGGTCAAGTCAAGGCAATAGTGCATGCGGTTGGAACTGACTTGTCGCATGAATGTTCATGCGGTCAAGTACACCATGCGGCTCGGGACTGTGCTTCTTCTCCAAATTTTCGAGAAGAAGTACACCATAAGCCATGGCTTTCAAGCTGCATAACTCTATCATCCGGAGCCCAAATCCGAACTTCCATAGGTCAAAATAGGGTAGAACGAGATTCTCTACAACATAGAACCCTCAAAACTCAGAAATAACAGGATTGAGTAGATCAAAACCCAAGAAATCCAAAAATAAAGTAAACTTAGATCTAGAAGAATCTAGCAATGGAAAGTGAAAATGCCAAGTTCTAAAGTAAGTTAAAATGCTGTAAGGAAGAGAATGAAGCAATAAAATTAGAGTTCCTCCATGAAGCAAGTTGTACTTGCCTAGACCTCTCTCTCCCTCTCTCTGGTAGGTAAGGAAGTAATGGTGGAGAAGATGATAAATGAAGAGGGAGAAAGGAGAAGGGTTAATAAATGGTAGTGGTGGTGGTAGGTAGGGGGTTCACCCCTTGGTTCATGATGAACCAAGAGCAATCCCAAATCGAACCAAGCCAACCCAAACCAAGAATAAACCAAGTCCAGGGAGAAAATTAAGCAAAAAAATCATGCAATACAAGAATAAATATGTACACGTATTCCAGAAATACGTAATACGAACCACAGGCATTACACCTATCATCTGTGAATATCTATGTTGTTCTATAGGAGATCCTTCATTCTTCTTGAGAACAACATTACTATCATATGGAATAAGGGCAGATTTTTTGTCAAAATACTCAAACTTCCTTAGCATTTTCTTAATTGAATGTGCTAAAGATAGAGTATATCCCTCATTGCATTTGGACACTTGCATTTCTAGGATCAGGTTTGCCTCACCTAGGTCTTTCATATCAAACTGGTTAGATAAATAATTTTAGTATTATTTATCAATTCCAGTAAAGATCCTAAAATAAGGATATCATCAACATACAAGCATAAGATAACACAACTTTTATTTGTATTTTTGGAATACAAACACTTGTCATATTCATTTGGCACAAAACCAAATTCTATAATAACTTTATCAAATTTGTTGTGCCATTGCTTGGGAGCTTGCTTTAGGCCATAAAGAGATTTTACTAATCTGCAAACCTTCTTTTCTTGACCTTTAGCAATAAAACCTTCAGGTTGCTCCATATATATCTCTTCTTCTAAATTTTCATTTAGAAATGCTGTCTTTACATCCATTTGATGGATCAGCAAGTCATGAATGGAAGCTAAGGCTAGGAGGGTTCTAATAGAAGAAATCCTAGCAACAGGAGAATATGTATCAAAGTAATCTAATTCCTTTTTCTGGGTAAAACCTTTGGCCACTAATCTAGCCTTATATTTTTCTATGGTACCATCGGCTCTAAGTTTCTTCTTAAAGATCCACTTACAACCTATTGGTTTGCTGCCTAAAGGAAGGTTTGCTAAAAACCAAGTATTGTTCTCTATGATGGAGTTGTACTCATTGTTAATAGCTTCTTTCCAGTAAGAGGCATCAGGAGAGGATATGGCTTCTTCATAAGTTGAGGGATCACCTTCTATCAAAAATGTGAAGAATCCTTCTCCTAAGTTCTTTTCAATCCTTTCTCTTTTACTCCTTCTAGGTTCTATGACTTGTTCAGGTTGAAAATTATGCATTTGGTCATGAGAACTAGTAGACGGAGTAATAGAAGGGTTAGAGGAAGATGAAGGAGTTCTATCCTTGAAGGGAAAAATATTCTCAAAGTAAACTGCATCTCTAGCTTCAATGATTGTGTTATTAGAGATTTTATTTACTTCAGAATGGGTTACAAGAAATCTATTGACATTACTATCTAGGGCATATCCTATGAATACAGCATCTACAGTCTTAGGTCCTATCTTCCTCTTTTTGGGTTCAGGAATTCCTACTTTAGCTAGACATCCCCAAACTTTGAGGTAATTAATCCTAGGGGTCCGACCTTTCCATAATTCATATGGGGTCTTATCATTAGTCTTACTGGGTATCCTATTAAGAATATAACAGGCTGATAATAAGGTTTCTCCCCAAAGATTATCAGGGGCACCTGAGCTGAGAAGCATGGCATTAACTATATCTAACAGAGTACGATTCTTTCTTTCAGCAACTCCATTGGATTGTGGTGAATAAGGAGCAGTTACCTCATGAATAATTTCGTGCTCTTCATAGAAGTTAGTCATTTCATTTGAGGTATACTCTCCACCACGATCTGATCTAAGGATCTTAATCTTTCTATCTAGTTGGTTCTCAGCTTCAGATTTATAGACCTTGAATCTGTCTAGAACTTCATCTTTGGTCTTAAGGAGGTAGGTATAACAATACTTTGAATGATCATCAATAAAAGTAATAAAGTATTTCCTACCGCCTCGGGTCAAAACCCTATTAGAACAACAAACATCACTATGGATAAGTTCTAGGAGTTCAGAATTCCTATAGACAGATTTGAAAGGCAATCTAGTGTGTTTGGCTTGAACACAAATCTCACATTTGTGTTCATCATCTATAGGAGTCTTAGGAATAAGATCTAAATTCATCATCCTTTTGATAGATCATAAGTTCACATGACCTAGTCTACCATGCCAAATATTTGATGATTCAACATTTGCAACAAAAGAAGGATTAGAACTTTTATTTATAGTACTTAAAATAAAGAGTCCATCTTTCACAAATCCTTTTCCCACAAACAAATCATTCTTAGAGAAAACTACTTTATTGGCCTTCATTACAATTTTGTATCCTGAGGCTACAAGGAGGGATCCACTAACAAGGTTTCTTCTAACAGACGGCACATGAAGCACATCATGGAGAGGTAACATTTTTTCTGATGTCATCTTCGGATCTATTTTTTCTCTTCCTACGATTTGTGCCGTTGAGCCATCTCCTAGGGTCACACCTCCTCCACCCGATTCTTGATAGTTTGAAAAACTAGAGCGCTCAAAAGAAACATGAACATTTGCTCCAGAATCCAACCACCAATCATCAGAGTGATAAGAAATGTTTATTATAGGTTGATAGCTTACAGATCCGAAGGAGCTAGAAGACCCATTCAGAATCATGTTAGCCTCTGGCTTGTTAGAGCCTTTCCCTTTGAAGGAGGTCTCTATAGTGATAAGGCTTAGGTTTGCCATGGATTTCTAAAGGGTTTACTCAATAAAGATGGTTTAAGCTAAAAATTAACGGTTTTAAATGATTTTAGTAATTTACCTTTAAATTTTTGTTTTTCAAGTTTTGATAAAGTTGGGTTAGCTGTAGGGGCCGGATCCCAACAAGCGGAGGTTCACTAAGAACACTTAAGTACCGGTCGCTTAGACGATTTTTCGTCTTGTTGACAGAAGGGCCCTTTTGGCATGTACCCAAACAATCTCTACTTTAGAACTTTTAAAAATTAAAGGAATTTTGCTAAATCAATAAACTGTTTACTTTAGCCTAAATTAAAATATTGAGTAGGGAAAGAACTGGTATTGACAAAAAGTAATAAGACAATAATTAGTCTAAGGTGTCAAACTATGAAAAGATAAATAATAAATGATAGTAGATGTCTCAGTTATATGTAATAACAAATGTTATTAAGCAATAATTTAATGAGTTTTTAAAGGCTAAGCAATTTGAATTGGCAATAAAATAACTTTTAATGATAGCAATTTATAATGAATATTTTGTGTAAAATATAACAATAAAATATTAAAGCAAATTTGTAAGCACAGTTACAAAATTTGTGAAAGCTTCCAAACTAAATGGATACACAAACTTTGTAAGCACAGTTACTAAATGGCTAACGTAAATGGATTAACTAATGAAATAATTAGCAAATGTTTAATTTAAAAGCTGTAAACAGAAGACAACTAATTGTTCTCAAGGCAATTGTAATAAATGGACAAATAAATGGATTAACAGAAGCTTTTCAAAGACAAATAATTGTTTTCAAGACAAATAAATGTATTACAGAAGCTTTCCAGAGCAAACAGAAGCTTTTGAAAGCAATTGTTTTAAAAAATTGTTTTAACTGACAGTAACAAATTTTTATTATTATTTTTTTATTATTAAATTGCTTGTTTGAGACAACTAAGCAAAACCTTTTCAATTTCTTAACAGTAGTAGAATCTGTAACAGTAGCAAAAGGTTTTCACTTTGTAGCAAGAAACAAATACTTTATAACAACACTTTATATGTGCAAGCACATATATTCCTAACAGTAAGCTCTCATGCTTTCTGACATCAAGCTTTCCACCAGGAAGCAAATGTTTTTGTAATAGCAAGTCACTTGACACGAAAGAAGTGTATAGATAGCAAAAGTTGTGGCAGCAAACAATTTACAGAAATTGACAACAACAAACTAAATATTTTGTGAAAAATAACTAACTCTTAGATTGTTGGAAATTTTCTTCAAAATTTCGGATTAAAATCTGCAAGAAAATAAGTTAAATTAAAGTTACCGGCCTCCGGAAAAGTCACGCACGAAGCATTGCCCTAAGAGTTAGTTCGGGTCAATGTGCAGACTGAATCCGAACGCCCCTAGTGGTAAAATCTCCGCTCCACCGGAATCTCGTTGCCGCACACGACGTCGAGAGAATGACCCCGACTTAGCTCCGCCCAGAGCAACAAATGAAGAACAATATTTCAAGAGGGAAGAGAATTTGAGAGAGAGAGCTCTTTCGCAATGATCTTTTTTTCATGTCAAAGAGAGGAGAAGGAAACCTCATTATATAGGCTATTGCCAAAGGATGGAATAATGAGGATATTAAAATAGCCTATTAAATTTTAACGTTACAAAAATTGTAGCACATGATAAAAATGTGATACATTGAATCTGGACATGATTCAAACATTCAAAAGTTATAGAATAAATAAATTGTAACGGTTGAAAATAAATGATGAGGAAATTTGTTTTTTTGTAATTAGTAGCAATAGCTACAACACCGTCTCCACTGGATCTGTTCTCGGGAGTACCCTCAAAGAGGAACCTCTCCTCAGCCATTTCATTTCGGGTTAAGAAGGCGAGCGAAGTGAGTACTCGGGCAAGGAGGTTTTTCAGGACAGTGTCGGAAAAGTGAAAGTGAAGCAATCATCGATTCCGGATTAGCGGTTTTCGATTCACCGAGTCGGTTAGGTAACAATTCTCGTCATATAGCTTGGTGCTGCTGCTGTTTGCGCGTAGGGCCGTCCCCCACTCCCGTCCCGGGGGATAAGGGATTTCGTTTTTGGAACTGACGGCAGTGTTTTGCTGACGCCAATTATTCATGATATTTGGATTGTGAAATCCATGTTTCCGAACGTGAATTAGCAGTGAAAATTCTCTTTTGTTGCTTTTAGCAATATAATTGTCACCACTTTTGCTTTTTCTAATCTTCAGAATTTTGATAATTTATCCATATGAATCTTTGGGTTTTTTTGAGGATGTAATCAGATATTAGCATTGCTGGGTTAATCTTATTATAAATGGATTGTTGTGGACAATTAGCTCAACCTCTCTTTATATCAATATATGTCAATATCTTTCTACAAGCCATCCCAACCTCTCTTTATATAGGAAGAGAGAGGTTGGGAGTTACAAAGTGAAAAATCACTTGGGAGTTACAAAGGTGAAGAGTCACCATGATGATGAAGTCACTTGGGAGTTACAAAGGTGAAGAGTCACCATGATGATGAATTACAACACTCCCCCTTGGCTCTTCACAAACTCTGCTTGTAAACACCCCTGAGCTTCTTTGTCGGTCTGTAGCTTGCAGATTCAAAAATGACCACCAACTTGTGCCTCGTTAAAACCTTGCCAAAGAAAATCCAGTGGAAAAAAAACTTTGGTCGAAGGACAAAAGAGTACACACAGGTCAGTGTGATGGGGTAAACTTAACCATTACAAAGGTGCCTCGTCAAAACCTTGTCAGGGAAAATCCAGTAGGAAAAACCGCTGATCGAAGGACAAAAGAGTACACGATGGTTTAGAGGTATACACTGGATACTCCCCCTGATCACAATAGTCCTTAGTGAATAAGAGATTTGAAATGTGTCTCGTTAAAAACCTTGCCAAGGAAAACCCAATGGGAAAAAACTTGGTCTAAGGAAAAAAGAGTACACAAGCATACATCAGGATGCTCCCCTTTTCACTCGCACTCGACAGGGCGCGGGATATACGCACAACAGGGCATTTGGGGGCGCTCGTTGGGGCGCTCTCCCTCACATGCACACAACAGGGTACGGAAAACATGTTTCACTTAGGCTAGCTCTGAAAGCTTCCTAAGTCCAATCGCTCTGACATGTTTCTGGAACGAGTGTTTTGGCAGTGACTTGGTGAACAAGTCTGCACGGTTATTCTCCGATCCAATGTGTTGCACTTCAATCTTTTGAAGTGCTTGTTGTTCATGTGTAAAGAACAACTTGGGCGATATGTGCTTGGTAGCATCCCCTTTGATGTAACCATGTTTCGCTTGATCAATAACAGCGGTATTATCCTCATAGATGACAACAGGTTCATCTAGGTCATATGGAAGATCACATGTACTTCGAATATGGCCAATAACAGCTCGAAGCCATACACACTCTCTAGTCGCCTCATAAAGCGCGAGTAGCTCAGAGTGGTTCGTTGAAGTAGCCACTAAGGTCTGTTTGCGAGACCTCCAAGAAATCGCCGTATTCCCAATGGTAAAGACGTAACCAGATTGGGAACGCCCCTTGTGCGGATCAGATAAGTATCCCGCATCGACGTAGCCAACAAGGGTCGCGTTGCTTCGAGTGCCAAGAGCGTTGGACTCACTCAAAACCGCGTAGGGATAGAACAAGCCCAAGTCCGTAGTACCCTTAAGGTAGCGAAAAATGTCTTTTATGCCATTACAATGGCGGCGTGTTGGCGCGGTGCTGTGTCGAGCTAGACAATTCACAGCAAACGAGATGTCCGGTCTAGTACATTGGGCCAAGTACAATAAAGCGCCTATTGTACCTAGATAAGAGCACTCAGGACTCTATCTCTTCGTCGTCGTCCTTTGGACGAAATGGGTCCTTAGTAATGTCTAGAGAGCGGACGACCATGGGAGTAGCGGACGACTTAACGTCAAAATGACTAAAGCGTCTCAACACCTTTTGGGTGTAGTTCGCTTGATGGACAAGAATTCCATCTTTACGGTGCTCGATCTGCAGGCCGAGGCAAAACCGTGTCTTCCCAAGATCCTTCATCTCGAATTCCCTCTTCAGGATATCAGCAGTTTCTGACAAGTCTTTTTCGGTTCCTATGAGATTCATGTCATCTACATAGACCGCGATGATTGCGTATCCAGAAGTGGATTTTTTTATAAACACGCATGGGCAAAGTTCGTTATTAACGTATCCCAAACTGATCAAGTATTCGCTTAGGCGGTTATACCACATTCGTCCGGATTGTTTCAATCCATATAGCGAACGCCTCAATCTAATTGAGAACGTGTTCCGTGGTCGGGAACTACTTGATTCAGGCATCTTTAGTCCTTCAGGGACTTTCATATATATCTCTGTGTCTAGATCCCCGTAGAGATAGGCTGTGACCACATCCATGAGCTGCATATTCAGTTTTTCGGAAACTACTAAACTGATTAAGTAGCGGAACGTTATGATGTCCATTACGGAAGAATACGTCTCCTCGTAATCAATTCCAGGGCGTTGTGAGAAGCCTTGCGCCACAAGGCGAGCCTTGTATCGCACAATCTCATTTCTCTCATTACGCTTCCTTAGGAAAACCCATTTGTGACCAACTGGTTTAACATTGGGTGGTGTTGGAGCAACAGGTCCAAACACGCTTCTTTTCGCTAAGGAGTCTAGTTCAGCCTGGATTGCTTGTTTCCATTGTGACCAGTCCGTTCGTCGTTGACACTCGGCAACACTACGAGGTTCCATGTCATCATTGTTCATAATGTCAGCGGCCACTGAGTATATGAACACATCATCGATGACAGTTTCGTTTCGCTTCAAAATATCGTCTAAGCTAGCATACTCGACGAATATTTCGAGGTTATCGGCATGATTAGGAATAGACGTTTCATCTGGAACGCGCTCTTCTAATACATCGCCGTGATCCTTAATGATCTCATGTGGCAAAACGTTTTTAACAAGATTTCTCCGCTTCCGGGGCAGAACATCTTTGGAACCAACCGGTCTTCCCTTTCTTCTTGGGAATAGCGGCGGACTGGACGGCCGATGGCAGCGTCCTTTGCTCGGCGGGTTCGACCGGAGCAACATGTTTCACAGGAACATGGCGTCTCTCAGGGACGTCTATCCTTGCAGGCACATTTGCAGCAGGTATAATTGATCTCGTGACTTTTGCTAGGTCGCTAAATGCGTCTGGCATTTGATTTGCAATATCTTGCAGACCTAGAATCCTCTGCACTTCCTTATCACTATGTGCAAAGGGGGGATCATGATGAGCAAAAGCGGGCACATGCCACGCTAATTCACGTCGTTCCTCATCAACGTTAGCGTGCATTTCTCTCCCTAACGACGGGAAGATTGCCTCATCAAAGTCACAATCCGCGTGTCTCGCGGTAAAGAGATCGCCTGTCAAGGGCTCTAAATAGCGAATAATGGACGGGGAGTTATAACCGACATATATTCCCCGTCGCTTCTGAGGTCCAAATTTTGAACGTCTTATCGGCTCAATTGGAACAATGACTAGGCACCCAAACACGCGTAAATGTGAGATGTCAGGCTCACATCCAGTAACCAGCTGGTACGCGGAAAATGGTTGGGTGGCCATGGGCCTCAGACGGACCAAATTTGCAGCGTGCAAAATTGCATAGCCCCATGCAGATAGTGGGAGTTTGGTGCGCATAACCAAGGTCCGCGCTATCACTTGCAGTCGCTTTATAAAAGCTTCTGCTAGGCCATTTTGGGTATGAACATACGCAACAGGATGTTCAAGATTTATTCCCAAAGTCATGCAATAGTCATCGAAAGTCTTCGATGTAAACTCCGCGGCATTATCAAGTCTAATAGACTTTATCGGATAATCCGGATGGTGAGCCCTTAACTTAATGATCTGGGCGAGGAGTTTAGGAAACGCTGCATTTCGGGTGGACAACAACACTACGTGTGACCATCTAGTCGATGCATCAACCAAAACCATGAAGTATTTAAATGGTCCGCATGCTGGTTGGATTGGTCCACAAATATCTCCATGAATTCTCTCAAGGAATTGGGAAACCAATCTCGTAGGTTTCACATGGAGTGGCTTGAGATTCGTCTTCCCAATCGAGCAAGCTTGGCATAGGCTTTTCGGATTTATAACGAAATTCTTTCCTCCAAGAGGATGCCCATGTGATGCATTCATAGTGCGAAGCATCGTATTTTGACCCGGATGACCCAGCCGGTCATGCCATAGCATAAAAGTCCTCTCATCAACTGGCGCTCGGCGAATGATGAGATTACTCTCGATGTGTTGTATCGTAGTGAGATACAAACCACTTGAAAGACATTTCAACTTCTCCAAGATACGCTTTTGGCCGTACTGAGTGGAGGTAATGAAAAGATACTCGAAGCCATGTTCTCGAGCAGTTTTAACATGAAATCCGTTTTCTCGAATATCCTTAAAACTCAGTAAGGTACGACTGGACCTTGGAGAATATAAGGCCTCCGATACTTCAACGGGAGTACCATTGGACAACGAAAAACGGGCTTTGCCAAAACCTTGAACAAGGGTTGAGGGTCCCGAAATGGTTGTCACTGAGGTTACTTTAGGCGTATAGGAGATAAAGTATGATTTATCTCTCAAGATAGTGTGAGTCGTTCCACTATCAACCAGACAATCCACTGCCCTGTGGTCCATGCCTATAAGTAAAAAAAATTAAAGTTTGTCACACGTTTGAGGAAAGTGCTCGAAATAGAACTTTAATTTTATCGAGAAAACAGAAAATACAAACCACCAAAAGTTTCATGACTTAAATCAAATATAGAGAAAATGGAGATTCATTCTTCCATTTCTGCTACAAAATCGGGGGTCTCAAGATTTAGATTTTCGCACTCGTTGACCAGATTTGCTTCGGTCCGGCGCCCCTTGTGATAGTTATTAACTTCTTGGGGGGTCGCCCTGCAAGTCCGTTGCATATGACCATAAGCACCACATTTGTAGCAAAGAGTAGGCGCTTGGCCTTCCACTCTCGCTTTGGGACGACTGGCCCGTTGGTTCTTACCATGAGACTGCCTAGGAGTCAAAGGTCCTTGGTTCTTGTTAGAACCTCGCTTTGGATGGCGAGACTTAAACTCGCCTCTGTTCCTTGGCTGGGACGACTGGCCCTTGTCTCGTTTCCACCGTGGATTTGGTCCACGGAGAGCGTTTGCATCAGGCATTGGAATTGCCTTTGTTCCAGCAGTACGAGAATTATTGTTTCTCATTAAAATGAGACTGTTCTTCTCGTCTAGTAAAAGCTGGATGATGAGCTCGGGAAACTTGGTGAACTTAGACTGACGGTATTGCTTTTGGAGCAAGTTGTCAGTTGAAGGAAATGTGGTGTATGTTTTCTCCAATAGATCACTGTCGGTTAATATCTCACCGCAGTATTGGAGAAGTGATCGAATCCTGCAGACTTCATTGTTGTAATCAGTTACACTTTTGAAGTCTTGGAAGCGCAGGTTCAACCAGTCAAGGCGTGCTTCAGGTAGCCATATGGTCTTCTGGTGGTCGAAGCGCTCTTTCAGAGAGTCCCATAGCGTCTTCGGCGAGGAGATTTCAATGAACTCCGCCTTCATGGCGTCAGATAAATGCCTGCGGAATAGAATCATCGCTTTGGCGTTCATTGAGCGAGTGACTTCCACTTCACGCTCTTCCTCGTTATATCAATATATGTCAATATCTTTCTACAAGCCATCCCAACCTCTCTTTATATAGGAAGAGAGAGGTTGGGAGTTACAAAGTGAAAAATCACTTGGGAGTTACAAAGGTGAAGAGTCACCATGATGATGAAGTCACTTGGGAGTTACAAAGGTGAAGAGTCACCATGATGATGAATTACAACATGGATGATGTTTTTAGCTTTTTCTACTATTATTTTAGTTTTCTTTCCCATAATCTAAGCTGTTTTCTATTTTTTATTTGTACGACTAAATACCTTGTAATATTTAATACCAAAGAATTATGTCTGAAATGACATATTTTTTTATACTACTCACATTTATTACAATACTGAACTATATTACAGCCAGTGTGAATCATTTGTGAGTTGGTACAATAATGTTTTTTTTTTTCCCTTGTTCGATATGCAGGCCTTTTTCATTAGTTTATGTTGTTATTTACATACGCATACTGCTCCATAGAGATAGTGGACGACAGTGAACCGCTTGCATGCTGCTTTCTAGGGGTGAGCATTCGGTTAATTCGGTTCAAGTCGAACCGAATAACCGAAATCGAATTGGACCAAAAACGGAATAAGTAAAATCGAAACCGAACTGAAATGGTCCATAACAGAATCAAATCGAACTGAATTAAATCGGTTCGATTTTCGGTTTTGATTTATTTGTGCTCTTTTTTGTTAATATATATAGTAACTAAATATACCTCTCTCTCTTTCTCTCTCTCTCTCTCTTTATATATATATATATATATATATATATGTATATATATATATATATATATGAACCCAAACCGAATAAAAAAATTTAGTATTATCAAAACCGAATCAATTTTTTTTAAAAACCAAACCGAATCTTTTATTTGATTCGGTTCGATTTTTGGTCCAAAATTAAATAATGCTCACCCCTAGCTATTTTTTAAAAAACTATCTAAGATAGATTTTTCATAGGAAAAAAAATGTTTCGGGGCGCTACGCATTGTAAAATTATTGATATAATTTTCCAGTGTGGCAAATGAAAATGAATACCTCCTAAATATTTACTCATCATATTATAATAAAGACCACTAAATACTTTTTTTTGGGGTGTATTTAGGTTTCAAGACGAAAAAAAAAAGATACTAACATATATATAAAAGCTTTCCTAATAGAGAAGGCCCATAAAGTGGTAAGCGTGCTTGTGTCTATTCAGCTGGTTGTGGTTGCTGCTGGTCTGTTAATTTCTTGTTAACGACCTTGCTAACATGATCTCGAGTAGACCCCATCCATGCATGCACACCAAAATCGATTTGACAGGTCGGCGTGCGCGAGTGAAATGTCAATGGTTAGCCAAAATATCACAACGCGGTGTCGGCCGGGCTGATTGGCGTGATTGTGGAGGAGGACATTCTCAAGAGCCAGCCAGGAAGGACGTGTAGCTAGACTAGCCTAGCTACGGACAAATTTAGTGCCATTCCCTACCTAATCCTTACCTATTCTTGGAAGCATCGACCCCTGTATATAGTCATATCTCGTCCTATTCAACACTTCTATTGCCGGTAGACGTCTTCATGATTTCATCTCATCACAGTTTATATATATATATATATATATATATATATATATATATATATATATATATAGAGGAATAATTTAGCAAATATCCCCATTCCAAATGTTAAAACTAGCATATACCCCCACTATTTATTTTATTTAGCAAATACCCCCACTCCTATGTAAAAGAGTGGGGGTATATCTTAAATTTTTATTATTTTATATCAAAAATGGGGGTATTTGTTAGATAAATAAAATAGTGGGGGTATATGCTAATTTCAACATTTAGGATGGGGGCATTTGCTAAATTATCCCATATATATATAACGTGGTATATATATACTTGCTGAACGTGGTCGGACGTGTGGGGTTGCCCAGTCGAACGTCACTTAAAAAAAAAAAAAAAAATATATATATATATATATATATATATATATATATATATATATATATATATATATATATATATATATATATATATATAAATTTCAATATATTTTATGTAAAAATTTGTATCGATACATTTCAAATCTGAATTATTGGATGTTGATCCATTGGTTCAGATTAAAGTCGAAGTCAAAGTAACCAGGTAAAGTTAAAGACAAAGTAAACATCTTTCATAATTTTTAGACCTCGTTTGGTTCACGAATTTAAGGAACCAAGAAAGGAAGGTTGTTCATTTCCTTTGTTTGGTAACCACGAACTTGGAAATCAATTTTCCGACAAGGTAAAAAATTGGTGGGAATATGGTTCCACTCAAGACCCATGGGATTGATTTTTCCTCCTCCTTTCCCAACATTTATTACAAAAGTAACCATGTGTCATTGCTTATTTTACCATTAGGCCTCGTTTGGTTCGCGGAATGGAAAGGAAAGGAAACTGATTCCTTGGTATTTCCTTTCCTTTAGGAAATTATAATTCTTATAAACTTTCCTTTCCGGTGTTTGGAAAGATCGGGATTATAGCCGGAATATATCTTTAATTTTCATTATAGTGTTTGGTGTTTGTAAGAAAAGGAAACAAAATCAAGTCAATTTTCCAAAAATACCCTCGTGCTAATAAAAATAAGGCTATTATTACTTAGAAATATTTTTGTCTAAAAGATATTATGGATAAAAATGGTAAATAATATTATGAACATGGATATTTTGGTCAAAACTTTTTGTAATAAATGCGGGAAAGTTGGAGGGAAAGTGATTCCTTAGATAAATGGGAGGAACCACTTTTCCCTCTATTTTTCTACCTCTTGGTAATCATTTTTCTTTTCCAACAAACTTTCCTTTGGCTCCCAAACATGGAAAAGGAATCACTTTCCTTTTCCAAGCTCAAATTCCGGTAACCAAACGAGGCCTTAATGTTATTTTTATAATATTATTTTTATTTTAAAAGGTAAGGATATTATTGGAACATTGTTATATTTTGCTTTCCTTTCCTAGGTAGTTTTCTTGTTTTACCAAACAACGGAAAGAAAATGTGACAGGAATCCTACGTACTTTTCCATTCCTATGGAAAATATAAGAAAATTCATTTCCTTTTGGTGAACCAAACGAGGCCTTAATGTATTTTTAATGCAATTGTTTGGAATGTATTGATACATCCCATGTATTGTAGAAGGACCCATACTTGTAGCTCTACCTACCTATAACTAATTAGCCATATAGACCAACAAACATGAAAATCCTGACTTCCCTAACTTCACGGTTGGCAAATTTGAAACGCTAAATTCTACTATCAAGTTTTGATATTTTAATATTCTTATTTTTTTTCTCCTCATAATTTGTTATCCTCAACTTTTAAATTTTGGCAATATATTCCTTCTATAAGTCAACAAGTCAACCAAACGATCGTGTGGTTTAAGGATTTTTTTTTTTTTTTTTTTTTTTTTTTTTTTATAACGAAAATTGGAAAAAGAAAATTACTCTCTCCTTATTTAGATAAAACAAATAAATAAATTTGTTTTCTTCAAATACTCTAAACCTCCCCTCTCGTGGGGCCATTCCCACTCCTGCCGCAATTGGGAAGGCGTAGGTTTAGGATTTTGGTTTTTTCACTTTATTTTGAAGTTACATTAAAGGGTACTATTGTCATTTCACATTCCATATTAGGGATAATTTTAAAAAGGAATAGTTAAGGTATTTAGTTAACAAATAACAAGCATCATAGCATAAGCATTGCGTGTGCAACACATTTGAGGTTCTGGATGTGGCTTATCACCGTCCGAATCACTGACATGGTCTTTCTTGAATCGAACCATGCATCGACCTTGAGCTGTCCTCTCCTTCCCCTCCCTTTGACAAGCTGGAAGTCGAGGTTCATGTGCTTGAAGTTCATTGTCGACTCAACTTCCCGTGCGATCCCTCCACGTCTGACCTTTTTTGCTGACGTTATTCGGGATGTACATATTTTGCAAGGAAAGAATGGAGCCGGTGGTGATTAATAATACTGCTTGATATGTTTAATTATTGTACAATACAGAGAATGAGAGAGAATTATGAAGGGTTAGTAACTAAAGTTTTTATTCATAAATAATAATATTTTTAGACAATAATATGTTAAACTAAACAAAATTAGCAATAGTTTTGATATTTGGATTATATATTGATATGGATAGGTCATAATAACACGTTGTCAATTTTTTTAATAATATTAAAGTGACAAAGCTTGATAGTTTATATAGTACTTTAGTACAATTTAATCATTCCGAAAGGTGTTTGATATTATATAGGTTCAAACATCGACTTCAGCTACATGTACATCAACTTCAGTTTTATATTACCTCTCTAATGGTTATCGTCTCTTAAGTTTTGTTGGGCTCACCTTCGGATGTCTTGATTTGATGTTCAAGTTATCCGCCAATATGTGACTCACCATTTGTCATTTAATGTATGTAGGACAGAGTATTAAGTACAATTTAACCGTTCCGAAAGGTATTGATATTATACATGTCCAAACATGGGAGCAGATCTGTTGTTCCATTTATTTCTATTCCTCTCCCTATTACATGGGAGTAGATATGTGGATGGGGACATAATTGGACAGAAATAAATGGGACAACAGATCTGTTCCCTTCAAACATCGAGCTGCATGTACATCGACTTCAGTTGCGCTAATCACCAATCAGACCAATTTTGAGGGAACCAACCAATTCGACAAACTATTCTCGAATGCTTTCTTCAATTTGTGCACCATTGGTGTCGATGAATTTTTTTCCTCCTCCTCTCCTTATTACTTTTCTTGTTGCAGACAGTGAGAAAAAAGGTCTTCCTTTTGATCACATAATTAAGTTGTTAATTAATAATGTGCTTATATTTAATCTGATTTATTTCCCCCTTTCTTCCACTTGTCATTGTCTGTAATTTTCTTTGTTGTTAACTACAAGTTGGTAGTTTGTTGATGTTCAATTGTCAACCGGTTTCAAGCAAGACTTTCTTTCAAGTCATGGCTTCTAGACACTAATGATTGCACATGGTGTTGCTTGTGAAAGAGTGCTTACGAAATCAAATTTTGACTTCTTTTTGTGATGTCCGGCATAACGTATGAAATTTTGTGTATGTTGCATTGTATATCATTTGGATCCAGTATTTCTAATTTTCACAGATCCATCTACACACTTTTTTCGTGGTTAAATCTCAATATAGTTCGTCTAGTCAATGAGGTTATACCTCTCCTTACCGATCACAAGAGTCAGATGAATTCACTAAATTTTGACTACTTAGCTTGAACTTCTCAGGGGAGACGTGATTTTAGTCTCTCAATGTACATTATTGGTTCATATACGAGAGAACCAAAACATATTCAAAAATTAAGCGTTGCTAAAATAAGGTTTTTTTTTTTTTTAATTTTTTTTTTTTCTCTTAAGTGACAAAGTACTGAATGGAATGGTAATGTTCTTCTGTAGCAGAAGACTGCAATTAGAAGATGTAATAATATTTTAGTTGTGGTCCTGTGGAGTGCAACCATTGCCAATTTTTGAGAGGTGGGGAAGGCTTCACGCAAGGGTTAACCAACTCTATTGATCGCTTCAAATCATTTCGATTGCGCTGATTTTGCAATCTTAGCCTCAAGCAAGAACCATTGACTTTGTTCATAATTTGTTCCTAGTGATTGAATTTATTTTCGGATCAAAGCTAAAGCAACGAATCAAGGCCACATTTGGTTTGCGAAAACATTCATGTGTTGGAATGCCAAATGAAAGGAACACGAAACAAAAATAGTTCACAACAAAAAGAAGAAAAAAAATGAGTTGAAAAATAGTTTCCTCCACCCACTTTAATGATTCACGTTTTTTCTCTTTTTTTCATGTATTATGACTATATTTTTTGTCTTTCCAAACACTGTAAAAACACCGAAAAAAAAAACTTTTTGATAAAAATTATAATAATTGTTGATGCCCATGAAAAGAAGAAATAATTAATTTCATTTAATTATTTCTTCAAACCAAACAAGGCTAAAAATAGCAAAAAGATTGCTCGTCCTTTCTCATGAGCTTTTAGCCGGAGTATACTAATAAGTATGAGGGATTTAAGTAGGGGTGAGTATTTGATTTATTCGGTTCCAATTGAACCGAAAATCGAATTGGACCGAAACCGAATGAGCAAAACCGAAATTGAACCGAATTGGTCAATAACCGAACCGAACCGAACTAAATTAAATCGGTTCGATTTTCGGTTTATTCGATTTTTGGGTTTATTTGTGTTTTTTTTAATATATATAAAAACTAAATATACCTCTATATATATATATATATATATAATACATATATATATATATATATATATATATATATATATATATATATATATATATATAAACTAAATTTTCTTATTCGGTTTTTGGTTTGGGACCGAAACCGAAACCCAAAACCGAAACCGAATAATAAAATTTAGTAATTTCAAAACCGAAACCGAACCAATTTTTTTTAAAACCGAACCGAATCTTTTATTCGGTTCGGTTCGGTTTTCGGTCCAAAACCGAATAATGCTCACCCCTAGATTTAAGACTTCAACTGGTAGCAAGTAGACTACTCTTCTAGGCCTCATTTGGTTCACGGATTCAATGAATTCGGAAAAAAAAAACTTGTTCCTTTTTTTTTTTGGTAGCCACGAATTTGGAAAATATTTTCCTGACATGAGAGAAAAAATAGTTTCTCTCAGGACTCATGAGATTTATTTTTCCTCCTCTTTTTCAACATTATTTACCAAACATTATGACAAAAATAGCTTTGCTTTATTACATATTTTACCAACTAACTCTTAGTATTCTGTTGATTATAATTATGTTGACGTTGGATATTATTGAAACAATAATATATTTTTCATTCCTTTCCTGCACCAACCAAACAATGGAAAAAAAAAAATCAAATGGTCTTTCTTAAATATATTTTTTCTTTTACCAAATATAGAAAAGAAAATTTGATAGAAATACTACTTTTCTGTTCCCATGAAAAAATACAAGGAAATTGATTTTCCTTCCGTGAACCAAACGAGACCCTAAAGGAGAATGAAACAGCTTATAAAAGCAACTTTTCAGATACTCCCGTTGCCAAATAGCTTTCAGTTTAGTTTATAATTGTGGATAATTCCGTACAATGGATTTTGTGAGGGAGGGTCCATAAGTCGTTCAGATGTCCCCGGCGAAGAAGATGAATATGTGTCTACTGCTGAGGTTTTGGTTATAGCAATTTTTTTCTTTTCTTTTTGGTGCAAATGCAATGCAAAGAAGCAACAATAACACATGACCTGCCAAATGGAGACAGCTATCACCGACGGCTGCTTGCCTGTCATTGAACTCGTGCCACCACCTATGATCATTCTACTCCATTGTTATTTGTAACCTAGTCTGCGTAATCAGTTTTGGAGACAGCTTAAGTGTCGCAGTTATGTCGAGAAAGTTTTGAATGTTAGTCGGTGACTCGGATTGACTTAAGACTTTGTTTGGTAGGAATGATAGAAAAGTGGAAGAAAAGAAAAAGAGTACGATATATTTTTCTTCCGTACGGAAAGGAAATATCATTTTCTTCCTTTGTGTTTGGTAGCAATGATGGAAAAGAGAAGAGATGCAATTTTCTTTGTTTGGTATATAATAAAAATTGGAATGAAAGAAAGTAAAAGATATAGGATTTACCAATTCTATCCTCAACTAAAAACACTTATTTACTATTTGACTTCATAAATAATTTTTAAATAATACATTCATATGAGGGTATAATTATTAATTATACAAGTCTCTAATTTTTCTTTCACTTTTTCTCTCACTTTTGGGGGGATTGAATTTCCTAAATCATGAGAGAAAAGTATGCCCTCCACTTTTTTTTTTCCTTCCTATTTTTCTTTCATACCAAACAAAAAAAAAAAGAATATTTTCCTTCACTTTTTCCTCCTCCATTTTTCTTCCTTCCACTATTTTCTCCTACCAAAAACACCCTAAAAGAAACGCTTCGGCACGCCATCCCTTCTTTACCATAAAATTTGAATGATGTTGATACATATATATGTGTGTGTGCGTGTGCGCGCGCGCAAGTGTGCTACACGTATTTTAACCTTCTTTTATTTAAACTTTTTTGTATTTGAGAAGTCATAGCAAACTATATTTTTTTTTTTCCTATACGTAATTATCTAACTATTCTCATTAAATTTAATAAAAAATTATACATAATGACCTAGTTGCCTTCATTAAATTTAACAAACAATTTTAGTAAGTAAAATTAGGTAAGGATATATTTGGAAGAAAAAATTTACGTTAATATATATATATATATATATATATATATATATATATATATATATATATATATATTGGAACATGTAATTGTGTTACAGATTCATGGTCCGAAGGTCTACAAACTCGGTTCGAAGGCCCGCACCCCATACTTGTATCTTACCGCATCAGGTTTGACCCGAAGGTCCGTACCAGCACCTGTATCTCATCGCATCCGGCCCGCACTCATATTTATTCCTTCATATGGAATAAAATGTGCTCCCATTGCTCGAACCTGCAACCTTTTGGGAGGATATGCCTTATATATATATATATATATATATATATATATATATATATATATATATATAGAGAGAGAGAGAGAGAGAGAGAGAGAGAGAGAGAGAGACGTAATTACGCAACTACTCTCATTAAATTTAATGAACAATTTTAATTAGTAATGTTAGGTAAGGATATATTTGAAAGAAAAATATTTATAGTGAAGCTAACTTTCCTTATTATATATACTAGTATATATGTATGTGTGTTGCACGTATTTTAACTGTCTTTGCATTAACTTTTTATGTATTTGGAAATGTCAAAAGACACCAAGAGCAAACTGCATTTATTATTATTATTTTTCTATACAAAATTACCTACATGACCTCATTAAATTTAATGAACAATTTGTTGGAAATATTTGCCTTTATCTTCAAAATTCTGTAAACAAAAATAAATAAAATTAAAGTTACCGGCCTCCGGGGAAGTCGCGCACGAAGCACTGCCCTAAGAGTTGATTCAGGTCTATGTGCAGACTTTGTCCGAATGCTCCTAGTGGTAAAACCTCCGTCCTACCGGTATCCCGTCATCGCACACGACTCGGGGAGATTGACCCGAACTTAGCTTTTGCCCAGAAGATAGAAAGAATTAGAATGGAAGTGGATGATTGAAAATGGAATGAATTTTGTAGGAGGAATAGACATAATTTTTAGAGGGTGGAAACCTTTTTTTCTCCTTTTCAACAACATAAAGGAGACATGTATATATAGGAATCATGTCACAAAACAATATATCAATGGTCTTTCAATAGGATTCAATAGGAATAAAGGTGTGATAATGGGTACTAATGTGACCGTTTTAGGGGTTAAAGAAATGATTCATGATAGGACTTTAATGTGAATAAAGGGGATAATAATATGGAGAAAAATTGATTTTTTTTCACCAATTATTACAACAATCCTCCCAAAAAAATCAATTTTTGAAACCAAAGATAACAATGTTCAAAATGAGTAAGGATAGAAGAATTTCTGGGCAATTATATACTATGCATAGATGAGATGGACTACAGCCTTGAATCTCACTTAGTGACTATTGTCTTTATCTGAAGAAGTGCTTGATGGACTACGCCTTGAATCAGACTTCTTGAACCAGATTCAGAAAATAACACACATAGTACGCTAGAGGTTCTTTGATCTATCGGGTGGCGCGTTTGATTGGCCATGCGCACTTTTTCATATTCATGAGAGTTGTCTAGGATCGCCCCGTCCTATAGTCGCGGCCTTCACGACCTCTCACATAGGTAAGTTCTCAAAGGTTGGTGATAGGAATCAACCCTGCATATCATGCTTGGACTTATTAAGAGTTTAAACTCACCCTATCCATATCACAAAAAGAACACTGTCACCATAGGAATGGGGTATGAATGTACACATGTACAGCCTCTTGGACTTTTATTTTAAAGAGAATTTAATCTCAGGTCAGTGTTCCATAATAGTCACCTAGTCCAGCTTGTTCCTACCCATTGAACCGGCTTCTTGGGATCTCCAGTCAGACTTGGTTGGGTTGTCATTGCTGGTGACTATACTATGGGCTTAACCCCATCCCCCTCGATGATTCTAGGATTAATTTCCTAGAAAAACTCTTCGTCAAGAGTAAACAGACTCTTCATCAAGAGATATGTAAAGTTCTTTATGAATTTTATAGTCAAGAACCACAATTTTGCCTTTAGGCTCTTTTAATGTCTTGAAATGCAGCTGCAAGTACCTGTTCATCTTAGAATTCACAAGATCATACTTCAGCAGTTCTTTAGCATAATTGATAAAAATGACAGGTACAGAATATGTATATCATGTATTTGCATAATAAGAAGCTTAATCTATTCAATACTTCATAAAGTCATAGCAAGAGTAAAATTTAGGCTCGGGTCTGTAAGATATCTGATCCATTCAGCTTTAGTACAAGCTATGGTTAAATATACAATTTCAAGTTCTTTGACACTCCTAGCTATGATAGTTTGTCACATGAACCTATCATGTTCTGAGTATCAAAGTTGTTCCACAGATAAAATCTTACACTGGATCTTAGTGATCTTTAGTGTCTTTATATTCGAAGAAAATGTCATACAATGACTTAGAAAAACACTTAAGAATTTTATGAAACCAATAATAATCCATTTCTTTAGGAATCTTTGGTTTGACTAAGCTGGATATTTGTGTTACCCTTAAATCATATTATGTGTCATCAAAATCAAGGTGTATGATTCCACTAATTGCTAGATAAGCCCTAAGATAATGAGCCAAAATGCATATGAGTCTATCAACTCTTAAAGTATGACACAGTAACTTTCAGTCTTGGCTCTAAAGATTTATCTTTACTAGCCATGTTTGCAAAAAAAATGACAATATAAAGTATTAGAATAATAGTTTAAGAGATTTTGCTAATCAACCTTAAGAAATCTTTAGTTTATCAAGTGTTGATTAATTTGGGTTAGCTGTAGGGGCCGGTTCCCAGCTAGCGAAGGTCCACAAGGGGACGATTAAGTACCGTGTCGCTTAGGGCTATTTACGTCCGGATGACATAATGACCCTTTCGGCTTGTACCCAAAATAATTTCAACTTTAAAAACTTAGATTTAAAGGAATTTACAATTTCACTAACTATTTTCTTGTAACTAAATTGTCTGAATGAATCAAAGAATTGTAACGTCACGAAATATAAGCAAAACAAATTTTTTTTCAATATTGTGACTGAACAATATTGTAATAATTTTTCTTTTCCCGACTAGAAAGTCTAATATTGTGATAATATAGTTATTTAAGCTTCAAACATGTAAACCGACTAAGGAAAGAATATCACCCTATTCTACATACAGAAACATAGAATGATGCCTCACATACTTCATATATTTGTCCAACTAAATTTAGTAGACAAAATGAATAGAATATGTGAATTGTAAATTAAAAAAAAACATTTCCACATGATTGGAGCAATTTTGTACTTCTTGAATTCGACTTAGTAAAAGTACTTCAGAAGAAATGTCATTTAGTACATTATTTTGAGATAGTTCTATAATCTCACATTCAATTTTGTCCAAGAATTTGGAAATGAAAAAATTTATAACCATCAAGTTAGAATAATAAAGCAAAAATTTTGTACTACTTACCTTATATCTTAGCATGTTTGATCCTTTTCTAACATGTCATAACTTCTAATGGTTCTGACTTCAAGAAATAACATTACAAAGATCATATCGGAAAAAAAAAGAAAAAAAAAAGATAAACATCTCTAACATTTCGGTCTTCAAAAATATAATTTGAACCAATGCACAACTTGTTCATTCTGACACATCAATGTATATTGTTTACCATTAAAATAATTTAACAATATTTTTATGGTAAATATGAAAACAAGAATTATAAAAATGCTATCAGTATGTCCAAGTCTGACATATATTTTAGTTACATAATACAGTGAAAGAAAATATTTGATAATACTATATAGCAGCATGTATCAGAAAAATCTATAAATTAAATATTACATATACAATAACCACATAACAATATATTTATACTTGGATGACTTTGCAAAATTATATTCTAGATGCAAAACTCCATAATTAATATTGAATAATGTAAATTTTTATTATTGATGCGTAGCAATACCTAGTTTTGTATATAAAGTCATAATTAACATGGCCTGACAAAATTCTATGTCATCATCCATAACATTGGGCTACTAAATAGTTATTAATAATATTAAATGAAAGGATTTCTCGTGATGCATCAGGAATAGAAAATATGGAATTAGAATATGTGTTATGAACCTTGCACTTTACCAATGATATGACAAAAGCAACAAAAATAAAATAAAATAAAATAAAATAAAGCAACATGAGTTTATCACTCCACGTGCCTTATTATATGTTACATAATAAAAAATTACATATGTTAAAGCATGTGCTAATCAATAATTTGCTCTATATGTTAGCATAATTATTAGCAACCAAAATTGTGCACATATAATAATCTAAATAAAATTGTTAAACAATATACATAATTAAATTAGATGCTACACAATATATATATATATCTACATACATTATCTAGGTAATAGTTCTAATCTATTTGAGAACTATTAAAATATTCTATAGAGCAAAGTTAGGCATATGAATTTAGATTTTACCAACAAAAAAAAATCTTTGTTCTGCCAAATGCCTTTGCAAACGCATATACTATTTATAGAGATAAAAAAATTCTATTTGTTGTAATTGCAAATAGCAATTTTGAACAAAGTAGCTTATCATCAAAAAATAATTCATTGATGCATGCTACATATTGTTACCAATCAATTTGAAATAGTGGAAAGGCTAAATGCTATTGAGTTGAAATTGACAATATTCTCAAGATGTTACTATTGGCTCAAGTTATTGCAATAAATTTGAAAGTGAATTTTATTCATCCATACATGTTGTATATTATTTCTAATTGGAATAGAACAACAAATTCGTTTTGTGCTAACAAGTATAAGGATGATTGGAATATTTTTTGCTAACATAATGAACAAAATGAAGAACTATTCTAGATGATGTGGAATATAATTTCCAACATCTATTTACAAATATTATGAACGAAATCAAAAATTCACTAGGGATTAGTTATAACTCAAACCACTACGGACTAAAGGAGTAAAGAACTTGAGTTATTGTCAAGGCATAAATATTCTTAAAATCATTCATCATATTCATATATCAAAAGACATGAAATATCCTATTAATCAAACTTGAAAGTTATAAACCATAACCTAGATAAAATCATGACTACTCATAATTTGACCAAAATAAACCAACTAAGTTCTAAGAATCCAACTGGACCCAATCTTCTATTGAACTCAGGGTGTACAAACTGGTGCAATAGTCAGCCTTACCAGAAATAATAAAATAAAAGAAATCGTATATTTGCCATAAGCAAGTATAATTATTTGATTCATAAAGTTGTATAATTAATGTGAAAAATAACAACATCTAAGTGATATAATTGCACTAATTAAAAATATAATCCAATTAGTGTGATGTCATTGCATTAATTCAAAATGAAACATCTTCCATGCAACATATAGGACATGTAAGGACACCCATTATTGATGATCACAAATATATTGAACATGTATAAGATTTTCTATCATATCAATATCAAACTACCATATAGTTTGATAATCGTATATGAATTGAATTTAGTGTTTTACTCACAAGTTGTACCATCAAAAAAAAATTATGAATCATATGTAACACTGTATCCGGACTCTATTCTATCCGAAAACAAAACTGGTTGGGAGTGACAATCACATCTTCTTCTTCCACAAACTTTTGCTTATGCATAATAAAAGTAAGACATGCATAGTTTGCTTTATGCATGTGGAGAACCATGAAAGTGCATTACATAGGAGGAGCAATTTATTCTTGGAAAAATAAATAGAACTTCTAATGGTTACTATGGAAGAGCAGTAGATATCCTGCACCTTCAATAATGTTAATACTTGAAACTAAATAGCATACTCTCTTAACCACATATCCATAATGCAAAAATGAAGAACGAAAAGTGAAAAACAACATAAATTATTATTTCAAAATGTGCCAAAACTATTCTGTTAAGTATTTCTTTTTCTACTCTCGTCTCAAGTCAACATGGCTTGTTCAGTTGTTTGATTAGCAATAAGGAACGTTCTTAGAAAAAAGTCAACGAACAGATGTGACAAGATTGAATCAACTTGTTAAAAATATTATGTTAAAGAATTACATCAACATAACAGACTAATCTTTAGAAAGAATTAATAATATTAAAAAATAATTATAAAGTAACAATAGCACATAATACTTTCAACCCATGGCTACAATAATGGTATCTAATATCCCACCACATTTGTTCCATGAAGAGAAATGGAAAACTTCATCCGTCCCAAGAGTATAGAAACTTTTGATTTACTAAT
The DNA here is from genome assembly GCA_029216955.1 of Iris pallida. Classification (NCBI taxonomy): domain Eukaryota; kingdom Viridiplantae; phylum Streptophyta; class Magnoliopsida; order Asparagales; family Iridaceae; genus Iris; species Iris pallida. The sequence goes on along the minus strand of JANAVB010033016.1, from coordinate 8,041,067 downwards.
GAAACAAAAGATAAAGAGAATTACTATTCATCTCTTTACGGACGTTAGAACAACATGTATCAATTCTTTTACTTAGAACAATATTTAAACATAATGTCTTGTAAGACAGGACATAAAAATTGTAAATGGTTAAACTAACATATATAAAATGATAATCAACTCTTAGATTGTTGGAAATATTTGCCTTTATCTTCAAAATTCTGTAAACAAAAATAAATAAAATTAAAGTTACCGGCCTCCGGGGAAGTCGCGCACGAAGCACTGCCCTAAGAGTTGATTCGGGTCTATGTGCAGACTTTGTCCGAATGCTCCTAGTGGTAAAACCCCCGCCCTACCGCTATCCCGTCATCGCACATGACTCGGGGAGATTGACCCGAACTTAGCTTTTTCCCAGAAGATAGAAAGAATTAGAATGGAAGTGGATGATTGAAAATGGAATAAATTTTGTAGGAGGAATAGACATAATTTTTAGAGGGTGGAAACCTTTTTTTTCTCCTTTTCAACAACATAACGGAGACATGTATATATAGGAATCATGTCACAAAACAATATATCAATGGTCTTTCAATAGGATTCAATAGGAATAAAGGTGTGATAATGGGTACTAATGTGACCGTTTTAGGGGTTAAAGAAATGATTCATGATAGGACTTTAATGTGAATAAAGGGGATAATAATATGGAGAAAAATTGATTTTTTCACCAATTATTACAACACAATTTTATTAGTAAAGTTAGATGAGGTCATATCTGAAAGAAAAAAGTTCACATTAATGAAGCCAATTTTTTTCTTATTATATAGTAGTATAGACTAGCATAATAGCAAATTATATATATGTATTTTTAAAACGATATACATAATTACCTAACTGCCATAATTATATTTAATAAACAATTATAATTAGTAATGTTAGGTAATGATATATTTGGAAAGAAAAATTTATGGTGAAGCCAACTTATATATATATATATATATATATATATATATATATATATATATATATGGGGGCTTCAAACGGTTCCAAATTAAGCCATCCAAGCCGCATGTATATCATCAACAATTTTATTTTTAAAAAATACGGAAGAATATAATTTTGAACAATTTTCTTCTTGTGCATAACCGAATACCCCTTTTATTCACACGTATCGAAAATCCTTACGTCTATAAACATAGGGTTTTGTTAACATGTGCCCTAAGGGCACATGTTAAGGATAATTAATGCAGTCTTTTTTACTTTGGAATTTATTATCAGCATACAATAAACATTAAAAAATAATTATTGCATTGAAAATGTCATTAAGATCCCCTAAAATAAATTTTTAATACAAAAAGTTTATTGCATTAAGTTTTGATGATATTTCCAATGCAAGAAATTATTATTTTTAATGTTTATTACATATAGATAACAAATTTCAAAGTAAAAATTTATGCATTAATTATCCTTAACATGTTCCCTTAGGACACACGTTAACAAAACCCATAAACTGTCACGCCCCAGAACCAGAATACTGGAGAGCGGGGGAATGACTCAGCCAGCTACGTATTACGGGTAGATGAATACCGTATAATACGATCAATGATGTCTAACCAGACGAGGGGGTGCATACTATATGAAAGTCTTACTATGGTCATTTCACATCTATTGTCTCAATCATTCGAACAAGGAAACAGAAAATAGAGAACATATAAGATAAAGCAGTAAGGCGTCCCAAATGCTCAGTCAAAATGTTCTTTGAGATCTGGCTTTTCAAAACATAGCCAGATGAGATAGCAAGTATACACAATTGTTATCAGCTGCAGTCTGACTTAATTACAATTATGCAAAAGTAAATACAAGACTATCCGACTAACATGTCGGTGCCAAACGGCTAAGTATAAAGTAAATGACAAAACGAGCGGTGAAGTAAGGAACCCACTCGAGTCCTCCTGCAATCATGCCCCTAGTATTGACCATCTTGGAGGTGGAAGTACGCTGAGTCCTCGGGAACCGGCTCTAAATCTGGCCATACAAAACCAGAGAGGTTAGAACTCTAATAGCAAGTACCACAAGGAAGGACGATAAGAAGGATTAAACCAGTAAGTAAGAGAAATATAATAAAAGATCTCTGCTTGCTACTAAGATTCACATAACGTCACGGCACTTCGAACCAACCTCCCAACCAAACAAGGACAGAAGTTGGCTCGTCATGTCCTGACGTTCTGATCATCCCAGTTAGGTAACAGAGTAAGTACAGTACACAATCAAATCATCTTGGACGGCCAATCAATTCCTATGGCTTGCTATTGTGAGTCCCAAGTTATCCTAGAATTATGCAATTAGGGATTCCTCAGTTCTTACTATGGGCGAGCAAGACTAGTCTATCCAGTCAATCATGTGCGCCATGCATGAATTAGACGAGTCCCAGCAGGACGCCCGTCATCAATATACAATATATATTAATAATAAAAGCAGATACTGTTCCCTGCCCGTGTGGCAAATTTACAGTATCTGTGGGAACCAGCCGGCCCGTCGGGTACTACTCGTCCCCAAGGGGGCTGCCATGTAAGAACTCGGGAATCCATTCTCTCCATGCCATCATTATTTTATCTAATTTAATAGTCTCTACGTTGAGTGAAATCCCATGCCGTGGATCATGGTCATTCAAAATGAGTACTTTCGTACGGGGTACGATATGCGCAACTCTACAACGATACCCGTGCGGCTAGGTTGTAGGTTTTACATAGCGTGATGCAACAATCAAATCTAACCACAGAGTAATCATGCCTTGACCATAAAGTACACATGCTATTTTTGTAAAATAGATAAATAAATAATTTGAAGCCCGCATGTGCCTGTATGCCAATATTCGGGATTGGCTAATCGAGTACAATAGTTCATTACATGAACGTGTCTCATTCATTTCATTTAATAAGACGACTAGCCAGTCTCTTAGTTCCAACTAGGAACGCATGATCAATTATTAGTTAATGTCACAATCATTATTAATGGTGACAAGGTATGAAAGTCAATTAGTATTACATGGGGTCGAGTCTATAACTCCTCAGAGTTAAGTTCCAGCCTTACTGGGTATCCATAACCCAACCAAGACACAGGGTACTAATACATAATCATTAACATGCTATGATTATCAAGTTCATACAAGGAGGCATAAGGGTGTAATAGGAGGAGTATCATGCTACTATCAGATAAAATAAATTATAAGGCAATAGAAAACACCCAGGGTCAGGAAGTCATGCTGACAAGTCTAGGCTAGGGTCAACAAGTCACGCCAAGTCTGCATGAAGGAGTGAGCGTGAAAGTGGTTCAAGCTAGCACGCACAGCGTGAGTGTGAGGGGTAAATTCACGCACACGCTCCAAGAAGTGTGCGTAACTAAAATACACGCACGCAAACACGAACGTGACTGAGAAATACACGCACGCAAACACGAGCGTGACTGAGAAATACACGCACGCAAACGCGAGCGTGACTAAGAAATACACGCACGCAAACGCGAGCGTGACTGAGAAATACACGCACGCAAACACGAGCGTGACTGAGAAATACACGCACGCAAACGCGAGCGTGACTGAGAAATACACGCACGCAAACACGAGCGTGACTGAGAAATACACGCACGCAAACGCGGGCGTGACTAAGAAATACACGCAAACACGTAGAGACGTGTGCGTGACTGAGAAATACACGCACGCAAACGCGAGCATGACTAAGAAATACACGCAAACACGTAGAGACGTGTGCGTGACTGACGAGCAGTTCTACCACATGAACTCTCTGATCCGAAAACACGCTAAGTTGGTGGATTTAAAACCCATGAACAGTCGAAAATACAAACTTAGATCTAGAGAAAACAAGCCACAGAAATCACATATGCCAAGCACTAAACTCTCTCAGGATCATGAGAGGAAGAGTAATAAACCATAAAAATAGATGATTGAGAAGCAAGTTTGCACTTGCCTTCTCCTGCTGCTGGTAGGTGGTGGAGAGTAATGGGAGGAAGAAGAAGAAGTAATGGTGAGAATGAAGTTATGAGGAGAGAGAAGAGATGAAAGCTTAAATAGGAAGGGGTGGTAGGTGGGAGCTAATGGGCCGGGTTGCACCATGAACCCAAGAAGCCCAACCACAATAAGACTAAAGCAGGAGATAAAATACAGAAAATAAAATACAGATAATAAGATTGCAGGAAATAAATTAACAGAAAAATTCAAAGAACAGATAATTAATTAACAAGAAATTAAAGAAATTTAAATACAGAATAATACATGATGGATACTAAATAAATACTCATGAATTGTACATATATAAAAAAATACGCATTCCGGGAACGGGTCAAGCGGGTCATGGGTGCTGAAAGCCTTGCAAAGTTTGACACAAACCTTCTGTATTATCCTGCCAATCCCAAGAAGCTCCGCACATCTGCTATGGTCTTGGGTACTGGCCAACTCTCTACTGCTTCTACCTTCTTGGGATCTGCTGCTACTCCAGCTCCTGAGATGATATGACCCAAAAATGAAATGTGATCCGTCCAGAACTCACACTTACTGAGCTTGGCATACAACTGGTTCTCTCTCAGAACCTGCAACACTTTTCTGAGGTGGTCTTCATGCTCCTCTTCACTAGCTGAGTATACGAGAATGTCGTCAAGGAACACAGACAAACTGGTCTAAGTATGGCAAAAAGATGCGGTTCATCAAATCCATGAATATTGCTGGAGCATTGGTCAAACCAAACGGCATTACTAAAAACTCATAATGCCCATACTTCGACCGGAATGCTGTCTTGGGAATATCTTCCTTCCTAACCCTCACCTGATGGTACCCTGAACGAAGATCTATCTTGGAGAAAACTCTAGCTTGGCTCAACTGATCAAATAAATCGTCGATCCTGGGTAATGGGTACTTGTTCTTCACTGTTGTCGCGTTAAGCTTCTTGTAATCAATGTACAATCTGGATGACCCATCCTTCTTCCCCACAAGTACCACTGGTGCTGCCCACGGTGATACGCTAGCTTGGATGAACTTCTTCTCCTTCAGTTCCTCTATGTGCTGATATACTTTGGCCTGCTCTGAATCCGCCATCCTGTAAACTCGATCTGATATCGGTTTAGTTCCTGGTGCCAATTCTATACTGAACTCAATATTCCTAACCGGTGGTAGACCTGGAAGTTCTTCGGGAAATACGTCCAGAAATTCTTCAACTACCTTCGGAATCTAAATTTCTTCCATTGCCGCTACTACTCCCTGCTCCTGCTGAATTGCCTCTGATCTGACTAAGGTGAACCGCTCCATGCCTGAAATATCAAAAGATACACTCCCTCTACGACAATCTATTATCGCATGACTGTCTTTCAGCCAGTCCATGCCTAAGATAACGTCAAAATTTCCGACAAGAAATTCTATCAACCGGGCGGGTAAGGAATGCCCGTAAACTACAAGCTACACGCTAGAATAACTCTACTGACTCCTACGAGCCCATTACCAGTGAGTATATTTAACTTCCCTGACAATGCCTCGAACTCCATTCCTAGTCGTGTAGCAAATCGTGTAGATATAAATGAGTGTGATGCTCCTGAATCAAATAATGCTACTGCGGGATATGAGGCGACGAGAATATTACCTGCCATAATATCTTCCGATGCTAATGCCTCCTCTAAGGACAGAGTGAATGCCTGCCCTCAACCTCCTTGTTGGTTCCCATGTTGCGGCCTAGCCTGGTGCTGCTGGCCCCTGCCTTGATGATGCTGGGGTGGTCTATGCTGGTGTTGCTGCATCGGCGGTCCCTGCTGCCGAAACATCTGAGCCTGTGGCATTAACGGACGCTGGACCAATGGTCTCACTGCCACTGCGGGTCCTCGATACTGTCCTGCCCCTGGTGCTGGCAGAGCAGGAAACTGTTGCACTGGTCCTCCTGACCTCGAATTCATGGGACATGTGGTAACCCGATGATCTAGATTTTCACATATCAAACACAGTCCGTTCAATGCCCGACACACATCTCTAGTGTGCCCTATCTTCCCACAATAAGTGCAGCCCACTGGGGGTTGCTGATTCTTCCTCTGTTGCTGTTGCTGCTGCCTGTGTGGTGGTGCTGGTCCTCGTATCGCCACATCGCGGATACGAATGCCAGTGGATGGTGCTGATATTCGGGACGCTGCTCCCCCTCCTCCTTCAATCTGACTGTGGGATCTCTTCTGACCCCCAGTCCTCACCACAAGCCTCTGAATGGTGATCTCATGCCTTTGAGCCGCCGTCAATACTTCGTCAAAAGTTTGGTAATTGTGCCCCTCTATCAATTGCAAGAGTTCCAGATGAAACCCTTGCTGAAACCTCATAGCCCTCTGGCTCTCTGTTGCTACCATCTCTGGAGCGAATCTACTCAATCTGCAGAACTCCGCTGCATAAGCATCTACAGTCTTGCCAGCCTGCCTGAGGCTGATAAACTTCTGTTGTAGCTCAAACTGCGCCACAACTCCATAGTACTTGGTCTTGAATCTTGTAGTGAAATCTTCCCAAGCCACAGGACGTCTGATGCCCACTTCCTCCGATTCCCACCAATCACGCGCGAGGTCCTGAAGTAACAACTTCACTAGATCCACACGTTCTTCTGCTGGTACCTTAGCTGCTGTCAGAATAGCCTCAATATCCTTAAGCCATGCATCTGCTGAGATGGCGTCCTCCGTGCCCTCGAAACGGCGGGGGTTGTACTTGCAAAACCTGGCTGATGCTCCTGAATCAGCCCTCACTCCTCTTTCCAAAGCCGTCTGTAATCCTTGGTTGAGCAACACATTCTGCTCTTGTAGCTGAGTGTGCATGCGCTGTTGGGCCAACATCTGATGTTGTTGAGCAGCCATCATCCCTCTCATGATCTCCAGAAGGGCTGGTGTGTCCACTTGGGTAGGTGGAACTGTCGGTGGTGGTGGAATATCCGGATACTGCGATCCAACTGCTGGTTCCACTATCACTTCTTTCTGGGTAGCCTCCTGAGGTGAGACTGGCCCTTGTTGCTGACCAACCGGGTCAGGTTATCCATGTTGCTCCTGCTATTGTCCAACTCTGACCGATGCGGACGAAGTGCCCCTAAAAAAAGGGACAAGAGAACAATCAAACAACCGAACATGAAGGATCAACGAAGTCAAAGGATACCGGAATGTCAAGCAAGGGTTGAGAATAACGAATCATGAGATCAAGGAGGAACATGTGTGATTGAGACATCCTATAAATCAAAACACCCCACAAGTCTGAAATCAGACCTGCATGGGCCACCACTAAAACCTTGTCACGCCCCAAAACCAGAATACTGGAGAGCGGAGGAATGACTCAGCCAGCTACGTATTACGGGTAGATGAATACCGTATAATACGATCAATGCTGTCTAACCAGACGAGGGGGTGCATACTATATAAAAGTCTTACTATGGTCATTTCACATCTATTGTCTCAATCATTCGAACAGGGAAACAGAAAATAGAGAACATATAAGATAAAGCAGTAAGGCGTCCCAAATGCTCAGTCAAAATGTTCTTTGAGATCTGGCTTTTCAAAACATAGCCAGATGATATAGCAAGTATACACAATTGTTATCAGCTGCAGTCTGACTTAATTACAATTATACAAAAGTAAATACAAGACTATCCGACTAACATGTCGGTGCTAAACGGCTAAGTATAAAGTAAATGACAAAACGAGCGATGAAGTAAGGAACCCACTCGAGTCCTCCTGCAATAATGTCCCTAGTATTTGTAGAAGCATGGAATTTCACAACCAGAAAGCCCATGCGCCAGACACTACATGCGCTACAACTCAGATGAAGAACTTCACAGCAAGATCAATAAGGATAGACATTTGAAGAAGGACTTTTTATTTTATATAGAAGTCTATTACATGTCTAAGAAAAGGTTGTACAAATGAGAACTTCTACAAAGGAAAGATCCTAAGTCTACAGCCAGCGGCTACCATGCGCCTTCAGATAAGCGCAGCGGCCACCATGCGCCTTCAGATAAGCGCAGCGGCCACCATGCGCCTTCAGATAAGCGCAGCAGCCACCATGCGCCATCAGTCAGGCGCAGCAGACCTCATGCGCCTCCAACCAGGCGCATCCTACCATATCTTCAGCAGCTCAGTTATGTGCATCCAGCCCAGCTATGTGCATCCCTTCAGCCAAATTCTTCCAGCCAGGCTCACCTGGCCGAGCAGAGCCCAGTTATGCGCCGCTCTTCCAGCCAGAATCACCGGATAAGTGCTTCCACAAAGCATTTAACCCTCTGGCTGGAACCAAGAAAGAGAGGAGCACGACAAAGCTGTGGCCAGAGGAGGCTTCGAAAGAGCCTCCAAAGCCCAAGGAAGACCGTGATCGAAATCATGGCACAAGGAAGCTCTCAACACAACCAGAGTGGGCGACACCCACTTTGAAGGAAGAGAAAGCCTAGCACCGCCATTCCGATCTACGGCTCTTCCCGAACAACGGAGACGAGGCCCGAGCATCCCTATCTTTGGATGCAACAGGCACCTTCCGCCTGCCTCGGAAGCCCTCGACTCCGTCTTTTGGATGTAACAGTCACCTTCAAGTGCATCGAAGACAACACAGCGTCTCATCTTCACCCTCGGGAGCACTTCGTCAACAGAATGCACCCGCATGATCAAGTTCATATTGGAAGTACATGAGGGAATGAGAAGCAAATCTTCTCTCCATGCCACTATTTATAGGTCGGGCAGATCAAACCCACGCGCCAAGTGGATGGCCCTCCGAATTCCGTACAATGAATTTACATTAAATGGATGAACCGGACGCTTTGAATTCAGCCAAACGGCTATTTATAGCACTCGAAGAGCGAGACAGCCGCATCATTAAAGGACATGTCCGATGCGCCAGCAGCGCATCACACGGACGTGCCCTTCGGCATCAGGCGCATCACACAGATGCGCCCTACAGTACTCGGCGCATTACAGAGGGTGCGCCCCCACACATCTCCATACCGAGTGGAACGCCAACCGACGTGCCCACTCAGCTGTCCATCGAACGTCACCAACATTAAATGCTGAACTGACAGAGTTGGCAGCACGCCTCCCAAAGTCTGAACAGTCGATAGCTTTTTCAGAAAATGAAGCGTCGACAACGTCAGCATCATCATGACTTTATTTCGACGGCTACTGCCACGCGGCCACTCCACCATCAGCATGCGCCTCTACGGCCATGCGTCCAAATCAGCATGCGCCTCAAAAGCCATGTGCCTCAGACTGCTCTCTGATCCCGAAAGACAGAAGAAAAGTCGCCTGCATGCGCCTCAAAAGCCATGCACCCCAAATGGTTTGTAACTCCTAAAGATTATGAGCCGCAGCCTCCTCCTGCGCCCAATCCAAGGCGCAGCCCACCAGATCGCTCCTCTCCACCAAATCCGAGATCTTCGAACCATGAGTCGACGATACGTGTCCTTTGACTCAACTCATCCAAGATTTCAGCAACGGAAAGATCTCCTCTCCGCTACGTGCCGGCTCACAACAGCAGTATGAAGAGTTCTCCCCCTCGATCAGGGCGCAGCATCCATGCGCCTCCATCAGCAACCTCCACGTGGCGTCCCCACACTGGCGTATCCTGCATGCGCGCATGAGCAGCCAGCCTGTAAAACTATAAATAGAAGGATCATCTTCTTCACACAAAGAGGACACACACACAAGGGATTCACAACACAGAGAGAATCTACAACAGAGAATCACCGGAGAGGCAGTTCTAGATACTCAACGTCTTCCTCCTCTCAGCAAGCTCCAGCGCCCAGAGCAATCAACACCTTCAGAGAACCGATAACCGTCGTCAGCCGGTCAACGGAGTCAACACATTACCACTCGCTCCATTGGCACTAAGGACCCAGCTTAAACAAAAGTGTACTCCTAGGACTACATCTAAGTCCTACATTGTAACACTGTTCTGTTTGTATTAAAGTTTTCAATCAAACAATTTTAATGGCAAACAAGCTGGCGACTCTGCTGGGGACTTCTTTCTCCTCTACCGAGAAAGTCGTGTCACAGGCCGACGACGTGAAGGTGGGCTCCTCCCACAAGACGCTGGTAGTGCGCCTCAATCAACAGGCGTACGAGGAGTTCATTTCTGAAGGAAGTGCGAGTCCTTCGAAGCGGCTGTCGAAGCCGAAGAAGACCCGCGCAGTCTGGGTGCGAAAAGTCGACGCCTCGGGCACCACCGTTGAAGGGGATGCGCCCGTCCAGCCTTCCCTTCCTGCTGACGTCCTCAGCAGTCAAGGTGCGCCCGCTGATGCAGCGCATCTCTCGGGGAAGCGTGCGGCTGACCACGTTCCCCAGCCATCTTCCTTTCAGGCGAGGAAGATACGTCGACGGAGCAGGGGCGCAGCCAATGCCCCGCACATCACTTCTGATGCGCCACAAAGAGCCTCTGTCTTTGACAGACTCACTCGCTGTAATGGCGAGGAGAATTTGGATGCTGAGTACTATGCACCCCAGCGGGCTGGTACGAAGAAATCCAAGGCGGCACGGGCCATGCGCCACAAACGTGCTATGCCAGCAGCCGGCCAGAGGCATGCGCTTACAATCACGCGCGCTGCCGATGGCAAGCTGTACAAGGTTGACTCAAGTGCTTCTGCACCAACAACGAGTCAACCTTCAAAGTCCTCATCTCGCTTGGGCGCATTTACTGCGTGCACAACCAAGCCGAGAGAGGCAAACTCAGTGGTCTTGAACTCCCGTGCCTCCTCTGGTTGTGCGTTTGAGGTCCGTTCAAGTCACTTCAAATGCTGTGGTTCCCCCACTACTGATCGTGATGCCTGCTTGGTATTAGATCAGGGGGCGCAGCACTCACCCGACCACCCCGGCGCTTGGCCCTGCCATGCGCCTGAGAGGGGTGTGAGGGTAGCACTCTCCTCCAACGACCTGCGCAACGTGATCACTCACAAGCGCCGGTCAGAAGAGTTGACCAACAAGCACGATGCGCCTCTCACGGGGCACACTTGTGCAGTGGTCACCATCAACTGCTGTTGCAGGACGGCAGTACCGCCAAAGCAGTCGGTCTTCCAATGGCTACAATCATCGACACCCCTCCGACATCGCCTTGGGACGAAGGTGTCAGCAGAAGAGGAGCTAAAGGTTGCTTCATGCAACGTGATCTCCAACTCCTCATCTGTCCGGAAGACGACTGCCAATTCCTCGTCTTCATCCAAAAGCCAGCCGAGGAAAACCAAGGCAGCTGTCTCGACCTCTGGAGTGTTCGAAGGCACTCGGTCGAGGAAGAAGTTCTTGGAGGAAGCTGGGGGTAGCCAGACCCTTGTCGAGCCTCCTCCCGAAGACGAAGATGTCCAAAGCACAGCTGCGGCGGATCTTCATCAAGGCGAAGATGGCCTCCCTGAAGCCCCTCAAAATGACGATGTCCTCCAGGACACCGCCGGGGGTAGTGCTGGAAACGAAGAGGCCCTTCAAGACAGAGCTGAGGGCAGTCAGACCCTTGCAGATGCGCCTGTCGAAGACGAACTCCAGAATGTGGCTGGGGGTGGCCAAACACCAGGAGAAGTGACTCCCCCACATGAGAGCGAGGCTGAGAGTGAAGCCTCAACTAATCCATCCACTTTCGGCCGTGTCATGACAGTATACATGACCGGGGGTGATCTTGAGACTGATGCGCCGCCACAGGACATAGTCTAGCGCATAGACTCGCTAGAGGGAGGACTCAAAACCCTCTCTGCCTCAATGCAAGCACTGACTCAAGCAGTGTTTGAGATGCGGTCGGCCTTGATCAGGACACCTTCAAATGGTCCCGACCCAGGAGCCAATGGAAAGTCGAGTGTGCCCCTCCAACGGACACCCTCAGACACAGAAGCACCCCGGACGTCGGAGCCCTCAAACGCTCCACTCCAGGTGGTACCTCCTTTCCCGACTCCTAGCTCCACGGAGGACGTGGTCGAAATGATCAAAGATCTGCGGGAGCGCTTCGAGTCCAAGAACAGGCAGGAGGAGCGCCAGAAGATGGGCATTCCCCAGCCTTATTCCCTTGAGTGGAACAAGGTGGTTTATCCCCCAAAGTATAAACCACAAACACTCACGCCATATGACGGGAAGGACTCTCCACGACGGTACCTGATGTACTTCCAGTCGCAGACAGGGCATCTTCCGAAGGAGGACGCGCTCCTCACCAGCATCTTTGTTGGGGCCCTGAAAGGGGTGGCGTATGACTGGTACTGCAGCCTCCCCGATAATTCCATATCATCCTTCGACGACCTGACACGCCTCTTCCTCGACCGCTTCTACGATGGTGGGAAGGACATGACGATGGCGTCTCTCATTGAGATACGCCAGACGGACAAGGAAACGGTTCGGACATTCATCGAACGCTTTCGTCAGGCCTGCTTCAGGCTACCTCCAGGCATGCCAGAGCATGCGCTTCTCTCCGCTTGCAGTATGAACATGCTGCCTGCAGTAAAGCTCTGGCTTAACTCTACTCCCCCTCCCGACTGGAGCTCCCTAATCATCGAAGCTGAAGCTGCAGAGAAGAAGGCGGCCAATGCACGTCTTCTGGGTGTTAGCTTCCCCGCCTTTGACGATAAGGGGAAAAAGTCCGCAATCAACAACTCCGGACGAGAAACAAAGGAGAAACAGGCATTGACTGTTAATGCCTCGAAGGGCGCATCTGCGCCTACTCAAAAGCCTCCACTGGCACCAAGACCCAAGGAGGTTTACTCATTCAATAATGACGACACCCTGCAACTCTTTGAGATACTGAAGCAGGGTGACAAGATCAAGCTTCCGGACCCGAAGCGGCCCGATGAAGTCGGGAAAGTGGACAACCCGAGGTACTGTCACTACCATCGGTTTGTCGGACACCCGACCAAGGACTGCTACGTCCTCAAAAATTACATCCAGCGTATGATCAATGCGGATGTAATCTCCGTCGACTACGAAGAGAAGACGGTGTCAGCTAATGTGGTGTCACTTCAGTTCGGCACCTTGCCGTCGACTACCACACAAGATGGCGTCGTCCCCATCCCTAAGGCGACAATGGAGGTGGTGAACTTGCCACCCACCCGTGACAATGTGAGTGGACTTGTCCCACTCACCACATCTCGAGGAGAGGTCCTCTGGGTTCACCCCGACCTCGTCTCCGAGGTAACTCAACCGGAGGTACGCCCTACCTCCAAAGCAAAAGGCAGGAAGATCAAGTCTTGCCGCACGGTCTCTTCTTCAACGGAAGAGGCGCTTCCTGTGCAGACGCGTGCACAACAGAACTCCCAGCCCGGTGAAGCTGCCGCCGAAGTGGTGCCTCCTGGCACCATCCCTGAGGAGGGTCCATCCAAACCCTCAGCAGCCAATAAACAAAAGCAAGTGGAGGCCCGTTTCGACAGACCTCTGCAGAAAGAAAATGCTTCGGGGCTAGCCAAGCCCCACAATTTTGACATTCTGGCACAACTGGCCAGTACTCCTGCACGCTTGTCTTTGTTCGAGCTCCTGCGTCTCTCCAAGGACTCCCGAGAAGCTCTCTGCGAAGCTCTGAAGGATGCCGAATCCTTTCTCAGTCAAATCAAGCAGCTTGAAGACCTCCCAACTACTTGTGCACACTGTCATTGTGCGGATGAAGTTATCCCAAACATAACTTTCACCCAACAAGACATGCTGCTCAAGCATCACCGACATAACCGACCGTTGTATTACACAGGGTACATCGGTTCGGTAAAGGTGAGCAGGATTCAGATCGATCCGGGGTCTTCCCTAAGCATCATTCCAAAGGCGCTGCTATCAAAGCTGGGGATCCCAATGTACCGGCTGGCGCCCTCCAATACGACCATCAGTGGCTTCAACGCTAGCAAGAGCGAGCCACTGGGCAAGATCCGGCTGAAGTGTCACATCGGCAGCCTCAAAACTGAGGTGACTTGTTATGTGGTGGATGCCGAGGTCAACTACAACATCTTACTCGGACGACCATGGTTACATGATTACATGGTGGTGCCCTCCACGCTCCACCAATGCATGAAATATGTATCCACCAACGGCGTCATCCGGACGGAGTTTGCAGATATCGATCCCTTCAAAGGGATTGAGGCCTACTTCACCGATTCCGACTTGTACAAGCCACTTGACGAGGAGGAAGCCAACGACGCCGATGATGAAGCAGAGACGACAACAGAGCCAGACTTGGAGCCCGAAATGACTCCCGACGCCCCCTTGAAAATCCGATTGAAGGGCAAGCCTCCCCAGAAGGCACCTCCAATGAGCATCAAGCTATCAGGGAAAGCACCGACTCACGAAGCTCCCCTGAAGATACGCCTCAAGGGAAAGCCACCTCAAACAGCGGCTCCCCTGGTGGTAAAATTACAAGGGAAGGCGCCACTCATCGGAGGCGCAATCGAGGCACCTCTCAAGGTGCGTCTCAAAGGCAAGCCGCCGCAGTCATCCAAAATGCCGGAGAGGGCTCACATAACCCTCTCAGACCCCAAAGTCAGAGCGGTGGAGGACTCTCCTGATCCGGCCCCAGTGCTTACAGATGAGGAGCTTGGCGAATATATCTCTGCTGATGTAGACGCACCCTCCTTAGACAATGTAATTCCAAGGGATAAAATCTCGCACTTTATCAATAATAGAGTGTCTTTCAATTATTCTTGTCTTCCATACTGGAATGCCATGTATACATTAGACAACGCTCTACGGTCGTTGCAAACACAAATAACGACCGTCCACCATAATCGAGTGGCCCCGTCTCAAGGAGTCTTCATAATCCCCCCACGAAGCCGAGACGAAGGCACCATCATCTCGGGTAAAGTCGAGCGTCATCAGGACCTCCCGTCAATCGAGCCCGAACCTGATACCGGCAGAGTACAAGTCTATCGGTACACGGATACGGCAAAGCGCATCATCCAAAAGATGGGCTACGACCTGAAAAGCAATAAAGGCCTAAACTACAGCAAGGGTCGGCATCTTCCTGTCCGGCTTTCGATGCCCAATAGAAAGCCACAGGATTACTACAATCGGACTCGACGGGGGTTAGGCTATGTCACGCCGCCATCAACTCCAGAGAGTTCAGACGCAGAAGACATAGAACATTCCCACTCGTCTGAAGCATCGACGTGGGATTCCGATACCAGTATCGGATCAGTCTTTAGGAAAGTGCTGTCAGCTAACATGACATCGGCGCAACCTCAAAAAGATGAAGGCGAAGACCAACCGCCGGAACCCTTCGAAGAGGAACCCTGGGCTCAACGCCTAGGAGAACAATGGGAGTCTCGTTTTGAGTTACGAGAACCTCCCACCGAAGACGAAGTCGAGCAGATCGACCTCGGGGATGGGTCTTCTTCTAAACCCATCTTTATCAGCAAAAGCTTGGAAGGAGAAGACCGAGAATCTTTAGTCCAACTGGCTAAAGAGTATATTGACGTCTTCGCCTGGAGCTACGAAGACATGCCGGGTCTCGATCCACAGATCGCGATGCATAGGTTGAACATCTTACCAGATGCCAAACCTACCAAACAACAACAGCGACGCTTCTGCCCGGACATCATGAATGCCATCGATCAGGAGGTGGACAAGCTCTTGACCAGTAGCTTCATCCGTGAGGAACAACACCCGGACTGGGTAGCCAACGTCGTCCCTATCACCAAGAAGAACGGGAAGATACGAGTCTGTATCGACTTCAGAGATCTCAACTCTGCTTGCCCGAAGGATAAATTCCCGCTCCTAATCACCGATGTAATGATCGACAACACATGTGGCTTTGAACGCATGTCCTTCATGGACGGGTATTCAGGCTACAATCAAATCAAGATGTTCCCCGATGACGCAAAACACACGTCATTCAGGACTCCGAAAGGTGTTTTCTGCTACACAGTAATGCCCTTCGGCTTGAAAAATGCCGGTGCAACATACCAACGAGCGATGAGTACCATCTTCTGTCAACATCTTTGCAAGACAGTTGAGTGTTATGTTGACGACATCGCAGTCAAGAGCCGTCTCAAAAGAGATCACCTACAGGACCTGAGGACGGTCTTTGATCTCATGCGGGCACATCAACTCAAAATGAACCCCGCTAAATCCTTCCTGGGGGTTTTTAGCGGCAAATTCTTGGGCTTTGTCATCACGGCAAAAGGCATTCATGTCGATCCCGAGAAGACTAAAGCCATCCTCAACATGGACCCCCCGAAGAACCTTCGAGAACTTCGGGGCTTACAGGGACGTCTGGCATACATCCGGAGGTTCATAGCAAACCTCTCCGGTAAATGTCAACCCTTTACTCAGCTCATGAAGAAGGGAGTCTCTTACGTCTGGACAGAGGAGTGCCAAAAGGCTTTCGACGACATCAAGGCTTACTTGACAAGCCCGCCAGTCCTAGTGGCACCTGTCGCCGGCAAACCATTCCTCCTCTACGTCCGTGCCATGGATCATTCCCTCGGCGCTTTACTGGCTCAAAACAGCGATGCAGGCTACGAGCAAGCAATCTACTACCTCAGTCGAACACTCATCGGGGCCGAACACCGGTACAACCCCGTTGAAAAGGAATGCTTGGCTTTGGTGTTTGCCATTCAGAAGACTCGTCATTACGTCTCGGGCCAGACAATTCACGTCATCTCCCGAGTCAATCCACTCAGAGTTCTC